>JAPOND010000204.1:479787-490362 GCA_028829205.1 Ithomia salapia aquinia | reverse complement strand
GTGTCAACAATGAAAAAAAAATTTAGCAATCAGCCTATCAATGTTATGTTAGTGTATATAGTTTTATATTGACTAATATTTTCTATGTATGTAATAAAATAATATCAGTTATCAAATAAATGAGGCGAGCGTGAACGCGTGAGCTCGTGCTGGTCCAGACTCCTGGTACTATCAATCATTGCCAAAACTTGGGCTCAGCGAGAAATTTTGTGGCTTTTACAAATGGCAATGCGAGTTGTGGCGCCTGTAATAAAAACCTGTAATAAATCTGGAAAGAAAAATGTTGAATTCTTTTGGAAGAGTTATTTGAGTTAAGTACATGTTTGAATGTATTTTAATAAAAACTGTTTGAACCAGGTCAACGATGCATGCTTGAATTTTAAACTTTTATTTTATAGAACATAATTGTCCTCTTCACACGTTAAATTTGGAGCTCTTGATGAACACTCATATTGGCCAACGTTTTCAGTTGCTCTAAGCTGAGCCAAAATCTGATAAAGTAACAGTGATTCAGCTTTGCTATTGCTTGCAGTTAATTAATATATTCTTTAAAAAAATTCAAATATCTTTAACTGTGTTATATATACAAATATAGATATTTAAAATACGCTTTAGTTTTAAAATCTAGTTGTAAAGAATTTTATTTTTGTATTAATGTTGGATAGACTACAAAGAGATCTAGTTATATAGATATCAGTGTTTAGACAAAAATAGGTAGTAGCTAATTTATTTTTTTAAATAATAATTGAAAATAAGATAATACGTAAGGCTGTGTTCTTTATTTAAGTTTGAACTTTTGATATAAGGATAAGTTCAGGTAATAATTATTCTATAAACAAATAACGTATCCGGATCCCTACCACATGCCTAACTAAATATACATAATACAAAGTAATAAAGTAATACAAAGGTATTATAAATATCCTTACTAAAATATACTACAAATACCTTATTTTATTTGAGTTTCTTCCAATAGTGACGCAAGAATCTCTAAAAAGGTTGCCTAAAATACGAATTGATTCCCAGTTATTCAAACTAAATACTAACCTCGTCCAGTGTGCACTCGGCTTTACTAAACTGCACAATTCGAGCTGTAATTCGTTCGAGACTCGTGACCTGCATGTGTGACCTACATAAAAAATACTCTGAAAAACCCGTGTCGAGACTGAAATATGAAAAATGCAAGCCTCGCCAATGTAATTAGTAAAACTAACTTACAGTACTAATTAATATTTTGAAAGAAATATGAAAAATACTTTGAATCCACGCCAAGTTATGATAATACTTAAATAAAATAACTATTCTAATAAGTTTCAAATACAAAAATATTTATAATAATAAATTATTATTTTCTTTTGGAATTCGTTTAAAATGACTTACCTATTCTATCTACAAATAGTTTTTTATGTAAAAGAATATACCTAAAAGATAAAAATACTCTTACTTGGGTCATTAAGATAAGTATTCTTGTTTAACATTTCTCTATAGAAATTACTAGCAGCAATAAACAATGTGTGAATCCTAAATAAAAGTAATTTTTATTCAAACAAGTTTTTCATTGTCAAAGCTACCAACTCGGAAAATTCATTGACACCGACCGGAGAAAAGCTGGTGATAGAAACTTTTTAAAGTCATACATAGATTATCCTCATTGTTATATGGATATTTAAATTTAAAACCGTAATTCTATAAACTATTTATGCTCAAACTTATTTAAAAACGGATATAATAGTATCTAATAAGATATAATAGTATCTAATATGTGTGCCTTTTAAAAAAATATAGCAAAGTATTAGATATGCCGATTTCAGAAATAATATAGAAAAAACAGAAAATGCTCTTTCTTTTTTTAATTGTTATTGGATAGTATGCTTAGATCTATCTTATGCGTTAGATCATATCTGAACTGTTCGACTCACGTAACTCACTTTTACAGTCTACAATACAATCTAGGTATTAATCAATTAAATACCAAAGAAGTCCCTATCTCCTCCATTTTTCGAAGCCAGATGGTGTATATTAATATGTACATTAAAAGCAATGGAGAAAATACATAATTTTATTAATTAATGTTACCAATAGCTCGGAAAATGTATTGGAAAAACCCTTTTTTAACTTTCCTAATTTGTATTTTTTTATGTCAATTCTAAAACTCGAACATATTTCATTTAAGACCTTTTATTCTGAATGTTAAATTGGAGGAAGTTTCTCACACCTTTGACGACTTTATATTCATCCCTTGAATCTAAGAGTTGCTTAAAATCTTGAATCTAATTAAGATCTATATCGAGGTAAGGTACATACATAGTAAGATAAATAAAATGTAAAAATATTCCTGTGTTGGAAATAGAATAAGGCATGGATTTCCTAATTTTATTAATTTTCTTTGAAACTTTAATGCCTTTTTTATAATATACATAACTAGCGACCCGCCCCGACTTCGCACGGGTGCAATGCTGATACTAAATACACTACAGAAAAACTGTGAACGTTGTACATGTATAAAAATATAGCGGCCCGGCCCCAGTACCGCCGCAAGCGCTACGTCCCGCAATTTTAAATCTGTAATATCTTAGAAAATATTCATTTAAATCTTGTGCTGTAAAGGACCATACAGATCTATAGTAAATCAACAATTTATTGCTTGTGGATTAATGCTGTATTGGTTAAAATCGCTTCGAAAATTAGCCATTATTTGTCGTAAAAAGTAAATGACAAAAAAATGTTATTGTGGGATATCCATAAGAGATAGACATATGCCATCGCGGAGTTTTGTGTAGACCTTTTCAATGGGTATAAATAATTAGTACATTATTTTGATAAATCTCGTAGGGTTCAGCCTGCGTTTGCAATTTTATGCGGGAAAAAATTGATAATTAAGACTTCACATTAGAAACCTCAAAAATAACAGTATTTCTTCAGTATTTAATGGATGTTATTATACATATAAACCTTCCTCTTGAATCACTCTATCTTTTAAAAAAAACCGCATCAAAATCCGTTGCGTAGTTTTAAAGATTTAAGCGATCAAAGGGACATAGGGACAGAAAAAGCGACTTTGTTTTATAATATGTAGTGATATATAGATGATAGATATAAGACATCGTCATATAAAAAAAACATAACAATCAGGTAGTAGGCCTACAATACAGAGACACGCGTACCAACCGAAATTATAACAACTCTTGCCGGACAATTCACGGACTTTCAGTTAAAATATTATCTGTATTTTTTTTTCATTTATTACAAACAAATAAATACAAAGATATTAATTAATTTTAAAGTGTAAGGACAGTTAAGTAAAAACATCTGGAATAAGAGACAAAAATTTATAGAGTTTTAGTAAAGCGAAAATAATTTACTTTAAACAAAGTTTCTACATATATTTTGTTCAAAAAGCTTTAAAACGTTGCTGTAAAATGCGCTATTGCACCTCGTTCTAGTTATAGAATAATGGAAAAATATTTTTTTATCTATGCTTATAATAAAATTGTAACTCAATGATGTACATGAAAAATAAAATCAAAAAACCATAATCTTTTTTTACATAACTTTGAGTAACTTTTAAAATTTGTGAGTGCGTAAGCGAAGCTGCCAGCATTGCTAGTCTTTAATAAATAAAAAGACTAGGTATCTTCTATATCTATAAAAGAGAAAGTATGTATGTTTGTTCCGGGTAAATTCAGAAACGGCTTGACCGATTTTCACCAAATTTTCAGAGAATCTTTAGCTTGGTCGAGCGGATAATCCTGTAAAGTTTGGTGACGATCGGAGCATTTTTTTTTAGAACTGTCATTGTCAATTTCTTTTTAATATCGATCTGATATTGTTTTTATATGAGATATATTTGCGTTGTCAAATGCTTTTCCTATTTTATGTCACTTATGTCATGAATGAAGTATAATTAGGTACGTTAGGAATATTGAATTATTTAAGGTCAGTTGTAATGCCATGATTCAATCTGGGTACTTTTGAATTTTTCGTTATTGATTATTTTTTTCCAGATATTTTATTATTGAAATTAATAAAATAAAAATGCCATGTAGGTATCTATCTGTGTACCAGCTAGAGAAACGAGTAGAAAAAAATGAAATTCAGAATGAATCATAATTATTGCTGTTTTGGTTGCATTTATGTATTTAATATATTTTTTGTTAAGTATTGCGAATTAATATATCCTTAAATTAAGCCCGGCGAAGCGGGCTGAGTATACTAGTGTAAATATAAAAGGAAAAATATTTTTTTGGACATAACGATAGTTATTACGTATAGAGTTGGAAAGCCACAGGCCGTGTCTAACAAATAATATAGGAAGCAGGATGAGATCCATACTTATCTTTATCTATCACACCTGTTAAAAATAGAGAAAGATAGACTTGTTTGCTTTCTCTTTTTTCCGATGGTTTTGATACTCTATGTATATGTAAATAAAACGTTATATATATGAAAATGATTTTATTAAACACAATCAATTCAAACATTAACTTCACTCAAATCAGGCACTTTTATACTTAATACTAATAATTAATTCATTACATAAAGGTAATCTTCGTCCTCACTTGATTGACTTGCCATACATTGAGATTCTCATATTCTTCGATACAGGCGTCCACCTGAAATAAAATATAATTATAAGTGACTGATTGGTATAACGTCGACTTTACTGATAAACATATTACCAAAATATTTGTTTAGGTTCTTTTTAAATTACTTAAAACCGGAAATTGTATCTCATATTTTTTACCTGGTCTGGTTTGAAGCCCTTGTCAACACAGCGCTCGATGACGTCAGCAACCTTCACTGTCTTATTGGAACCAGCCAGCTCACGAACCACCGCGAAGATACGATCCGTCGCACTTATACCCCTAAATATTACAACATGCTAATATTATTTAGTTTAAAAATATAAACATATATAGCCATGTTAAGCTTATTTACATTTTTAATAAATATAAAATGATAAATTCACCGATACGAGAAGGGATTCGAATCCACGGACGGAAAACCGTCCTGTATGAATTATTATCATGGTTCGAAGGATATATATCAAAAGATATATATCCGATATTCATCTAATGATTTTTTTATAATATATACATATCAATATTTTATAAATACAACTCTCCAGCAAAAAAAGGAACATAGATTGGATATCGAATCATTATGATAATTTTACTCAATCTGCTGATGTAGTGGACGACATGGAATCGGAAGATTAGTTACCTACCTAACATTATCTTCCCTGCCATTAACCAAGCACTATTAATATTTTTTTATGTTTATGCAAAACATATAAAAAATATACATAAATAATACTATTAAATAAAAGCATAACTTTCTTACAAAATTGATATATGTATGTCTAACTTGATATATATCCGATATTAGATATATATCATTAATATCCGATATTTTGATATTTAAAATAATACCGGATATTTTCGAACCTTGATTAATATTGTATATATTTTTCTACAAACCTCTGAACGTTTTCATCCACGTGTTGCAGGGATTGCTTCGACATCTCTACTAATCTTATAGCTTCTGACACATCCTCCTTTTCTACGACATCTGATAACCTAATAATACAATCTTTATCATTTACTATTTATTATTATTATTGTACATATATATATAAAGAAATAAGAAACATACCTGAGGCGTGCAAGGGCAGTGGACAAACGAAGTATGGCAAGTAAATTCCTGGCAGAAGTGAAAGTGACGTCACGTGCGTTACGAGCTTCACGACGCAAATCAACGTACGAGGCTGCGAATATAATACGACGAGATTATATTAATTAATATTACTATATAATTTTAGATTTATAATAATTATATTATTTAACGATGTTAAAATCTGTCAGGTATATGGTTATAGTTTCGAGAGTAATGATTGAAAATGTAATAAGTAAAACTACTTAATATATTAAACCTATACGTAGGACTACACTTGAAGAAATAATAAAGTATAATAATAGTGTTCTTACAGACGAGGTAGTCGGCGAGTGCGGTGGGCACGGCGGGCTGGTAGCGGCGGGTGAGCGCCACGTAGCGACGCACGAGCCGCATGCTGAGCGCCTTCGTCGCCGACGCGGGCTGCGAGCAGTGCTGGTGCACGTACGCTATGTGCTTCGCTAGCTCCAGATCCTTCTCTCTGTGAAGGATTACCGAAATTTAATACTTGGTTTTGTATTCAATGTAGTTTAATTCGTGTTTATGACATAACCGAAAACCATTTTTAATTTAATTCAAAATTTAATGATTTATTTCTAACGGGATTACACTACAGTGTCCGTTTTTGTCAATCTTTATTTTCTGTTATTTTGTATCAACAATGATAAGGATAAAATTAATAAGAAATTGCGGGGAGGGCGCTGACAGCTGAAGCACAGGTTTTTCTTATTTCGGCTGCAGATGCTTGAACTACTTTGACTTACTTTAATATCAACCATTGTTTATTAACACCTATTGTACAATTGCTATATACGAGAATAAAGAAATTATTATTATTATTAAGTTTTGTGTGACAAGACAAATATAGCCCCATTATATCACTTCTGATTCACCTGTTAGGTTTGTCCTGTATGAGCCACAGGAGATCGAATCTTGACAACAGCGCGGCAGGCAGTTGTATATTCTGTTCGATGGTTCGTTTGGGGTTGTACCTTCCGTAGGCGGGGTTGGCGGCCGCGAGAATCGACACGCGAGCGTTCAGACATGTCATAATACCGGCCTGGAATTAATGGAATTATATTAACTATTCAGAACTATTTGATCAATACTTCAATTTCAATTGTTCCTTTTGGTTTTTAATCTTCTGTTTTTATTTTAAATATATTTTTTAATCCAACAGTGTATGAGATAATCTATTATAACTGTGATAAGTCGCAGGTAAAGACCGCTAATAACCTATGTATATGAAAATAGTGAGGTACCTTGGCAATGCTGATGGTTTGTTGCTCCATGACCTCGTGTATGGCGGTGCGGTCGTTGTCGGCCATCTTGTCGAACTCGTCGATGCAGCACACGCCCTGGTCGGCCAGCACCAGCGCGCCCCCCTCCAACATCATCTCGCCAGTGAACGGGTCCTGGGTGGATGGGTTTAATATAGCGGAAAGGCATAATTAACTGCTTTTTTAAATTGTTTTTATTAAATATAACTTTATTAATAAATAATAAGTATACAGAATCTACTCTGTTCCGAAAGTCTTAAGATAATTGTTGTCTCAATATAACTTTGTCACTTAGATAATCTTATTCCGACAACAAGAATCAATAAGTAAATTCAGTATAACCTTACACACAACAATAAGTAATTTATGTGCCATGTTTGAAGTGTAAGTGTGTCACCTTCAGCACGGCGGCAGTGAGCCCTACGCCGGAGGAGCCCCGGCCGGTGGTATACTGTGAGCGCGGCGCCAGGCGGTCGATATAGTTCAACAACTGGGACTTCGCCACCCCGGGGTCACCCATAAGGCAGATGTTGATATTACCACGGATCTTCATGCCATTGGGACGCCTGACACAATTATATTTCATTGAATCATTAGAAGATATGTAAGTATGAATAGTAATAGTAATTTTGTTTCCACAAAAAGTGCTTATAAGTATTAATTTAGAACTGATGCTACTGTAGGTACTAATAATTTTGATTAATTATTTGCTTAAAATAAGTTTATATATTCTTTATTATTTTATAAGAAAATACAAATTATGTGTTACAAAAGAATTATAAAAAACATACTTATCGACTCCTCCAACAAGCAGCAGTAACAATGCCTTCTTAACGTCCTCGTGTCCATAGATCTCTGGCGCTAAACTTCTCGCCATACGAGAGTACAAGTCATCATCGGCTAATTCTGCGAGCTCCTCCTCCGTCAGCGCCTCAGACAACTCCCCCTCATCCGCTTGGTTTAGACACGTCACTGACTATGTGTATTTTTTATGTTATCAAACATTAATCAAATATTTAAATGGTAGCTGTTATACATTTCAAGAAAACACCAACTGAACCAAAGTAGAAATATTTTTTTTAAATTAAATATAATACAATAAAGCTATAAACTTAGAAGCAGGGAAGTTAAAGACAATACTCACATGTGCTTCCAGGTATGTATCGGAGAGCAGCCCCTGCACCATCTGCCTGAAGCCAGAGTTCAGTAGCGGCAGGAACACCCCGGTGATAGCCACGTGGTCCCCGGGCTGCGCACGACGAGTCACCTCGCCGCGGCAGTATACTGACAGCTGACGGGGGATGTGACCCACCGGGACTTGGTCTGACTGTGGTTTACACAAATAGACATGATAACAAGATAACAATTGATATCATAGAGAGACGAAGCTTCTTAGCATTCCATGGATTCACCGTGCCGGCCCATCGCGTTGCATGGAGAGAAGTGCCAACAATGCCCGGGACTTGCGACCCAAGTGTAGGTTTAAGGGCCCCTTTACAATGCGCAAACAAGTTCACTTTCTCCGTCCACACTCCTCTCCCTGCCTAACTAAATTTTAAAAGAACCTACTAATGCCGCTTTTGAAATACATTTCAAAAACTAACTGATGCTAAAACAATACAGGGCTAAACGCGTTATTACCTTATATAGAGCCCGACGTTTCGACTGGGCTGCACCAGCTTTGGTCACGGGGAGACGTCGTGCCCTACATAGATAATTACGCGTTTAGCCTCGTATTGTTTTAAATGTTTTAATATGAAACGCGATAATTTAAAGAACTGATGCTAGTTCTAGAAAGGCCGAGATCTTTAAATAGATTATAAAGAGGTTTCGCTGTTATACCTCTCGCTCCTACTTCTACCGCATACAAATTTACTATAAATTTATTCCTGTATAGTTCGTTCGTTAGTTCGTAATACTTGTTAAGCTTAAACGTGTGATCCCTGGGGATGTTTGTTTCCCAGGAAACAGTAAGCTCCACAATTTAACTACAACCTAGATTAATATCAGAAAAAAATCTACAAATTTATATCAAACATGTTGAATTGAACTTGTTAAAGTTGCAAATAAGTTGTCAATGATACAGACCTCGAAATCGTAATTTATAATGATTTATAAACACTAGTTAATACCAACGAACTTACATGTTCCTGTATTTTAATCTCCTGAAACTTCTGGAACCTCGAGCCTCTGGTCTGCAGATGCAGCTGTCCTGCTGTTTTGTTGATCCGACACTCATCTGCAGTACAAGCCGGTGGCGGGGTGAACTGTAGAGACCTGACTGGCTGGTAGGTCTCTGCCCCACAGGCACTGCAGGAGTATGTAGCTACTACTAGCAATGGTTTCACATCTGTGCATCGTGTTACTATACCTAAAAAATTAGGATTATTAGTCTTTGTAATTTTAATTAAATAACAGTGTCACTATTACATTCACACACTTTCTAGAAAATAAAGTCTCAAACAAAAGTAGAGTGATTTCATGCTTTTGAATGGTAGGTATACTCTATATAAAGTAGGAAAAGGACCATGAATAAATCTATATATTAATCTAGAATGAAAAACCAATGAATTAAATTTTGATAGTTATTTACTTTTTTGATGGCAATTAGTAAAAACAGTTAATGTATGTAACTAAGAAATAATTTTTAATTAATTTTTATTTTACTAGCTACCACAATTCAGTAAGTTCATAAGGATTTTTATAAGCTCACTATTATAGTTTCATCATTAACATACCTCTCACAGTAACTAGCTTTCCAATGTGGTCAGCCTTTACATCTCTGATTGGTACACTTTTAGATGATGACAAATCTTTAAAGTACACCTCACTAGAAAAAATGTATATATTTCATTATTATTTTTCAAGAACTTTATACAGTTTATTAGTGAAGTTATCTAAATATAAGCAAAACAAAGTATGGGCATAATATATAACTGTTTTCTTACAATCGCCTGATCAGCTCTGGAGGGTATCTGTTCCGAGGGTCCCTCATCTCTCCTGGGATTCGGTGATTCCTAGCTTCCAACATTATTCTATGCTCTATGTAAACATCTAATGCATCTTTGGCTACCACCTAGAAATAATAGGGCATTGGAAAATGTTTGGTTTTACACATCAGGGATTAATACCCTTAAACAATAACTGATTACCTCTCTTTGCTTATATTCAGGTAGCATTTCATATACAATATCTGACACCATATTTGTGTACCGTCTGGTGTTTTTAATAACTGCTTCAGCAAGTTCTTCATTGGCCTCATGTAAATCATCTAAATCTACTATAAAGTCTACCTAAAAGTAGTAGAATATTTTAATAATATATATATAAAGTAGATATAATAAATTAAAAGTACTTATGTCTTACTTGTTCTCTATGAGCTACCCTTGTTATCTGATCAGCATATTTAAAAAGCTTGTTGCCCTCGTCATCAGATTGGCAGAAATCGATAAAAAAGTTTTTGAAGCTTTCTGAAATAACATTAATTGTAATTAAAAAAAAAACAAAACATTCGGAAATACGATAGTACAAATAATACCTTTATCTGCGGCATAATCACGCATTGCCATTTTTACTTTTCAATTCTTGATTTATTGTTAACAATAATAATGGATTGTTCGAA
>JAPOND010000204.1:444738-457603 GCA_028829205.1 Ithomia salapia aquinia | reverse complement strand
GCCGAATATATTCGGTTCGAGTATTTCTATTTCCTGTGTTCTGACACGGTTCAGTAATAAAACACAATATATTTTATGTAATTTACAAAAATAAATAATAAAATTAGATATATGTTTTAACTTTAAATAATATGTAATGTAATTGTGGTCGTCCTATACATTTTCAGACATACTTCGTACCGGAAGAAGGTTTTCTCGCAGGGTTGGCGCTTAACAATGACAATGTTACATTTAATGAAAGTTATAAGAAGATATTACGTTTTTACGGATTTGATTTAGATCAACCAAATACCAATAATACAAATGTAAATGGAACCTCATCACCTAACGATATAGGAAATGAAACCAACACCTCTACAACAATAGAAATGATGAACGATGTTGCAACAACAACTACTGAACCCACCAAGGAAGAGACTACCTTAAATCCAAACGCGGAAACAATAGATATTCGTGGTTCCAACCCTGAAACCACCTCCATGACATCCGCAGCTACAGAAAGTGAACCTCAGTTAATCACTTCAACTAAATCAAATGCTATAGATCAAGTTGAAGTAACAATTCAAACTGCTGCTACTTTAACTGAAGTGAAAACTGAAACTACGTTAGAAGCATCCAGCCCGACAACTACAATAGTAACAGAACCAACAACAATGCAATCAACAACTGACAGTACTACAATGACTCTAGAAACTGATATAAGTACTTTACAGGAGATGGTGGCCACGCAAGTGGTGGCTTCCAGTACTAGTGATGTAACTACAGAAATAGCGATAACATCGACTGTTGATGTGCTGACAACAGAAGGGACAAGTACAATGTCGGAGAGTCAACCAACTGAAGAAACGTCAACCGCTGATGATACAACGGTCACTTCAACGACGCCCTCGACTTCGACACTAGAAACACTTGAACGTCGTAAGAAATCTGTTTATGACTTTATATTTACCAATCCTCCATATGTGGATTATTCCCTGTATAGATCATTTGATGTCGGAATAGATTTATCCCATGAACACAATAGCGAAGACAAAATGTTCTTAGTCAATGGACTGAGAAATATTCAAGTAGGTAAAAAGTTTTACTTATTTAATAATGCAGTTATGATGTGCGCATAACATCACAAATAAATTATTTTTTTAGGTGTCATACATGCATTATGATTCGATACTGGAACATGCATATTTGCCTCATCTGGAAGCATCAGCTCTTCGGCTGCCTCTAGACAGTGATCGGTACTACCTCCTAGTGGTGCTGCCTCTGAGGAGAGGAGAAGGAGAAATAGCGCGGTTATTAGCGAGAATGGCGCGGGAATCAGACCTGTCAGATATATACTCTGCGTTACAACCTCGACGCGTTAAAGCTGTGGTCCCGAGCTTCACAGTCAAAGGACATATAACTCTAACTACAGATTTACAAAAAGTATGTACCGTTATTATATTCTTAATGAATTGCAATATTATTTTTTTTTACTAAGAATCTGAACCAGATTCAAACTCAATTTGAGCAATCTTGCTTGGCATTTATTATTCATATTAGGTAATTTACATTGACTCCAAATTAATATGATAACCCCAATTACACAAAATCACTTTCATTTTACCCAACAAATAAAATAGCAACATAAATTAGCATGACAAAAAATGACCCACAATAGTAGCAACGTTGTTATATTATAAATAATGTTAACACAGTTTTAATACCTATGGACTATTAAATTAAAATTATTATACTAAAAACGCTAAAAATTAACGCTTTTAAGAAATGTATTTTATGGACATAATAAATTATTCTTAATTCTTAGAATAGATTATAAGCTGTTATAATATTATATGATATTTATATTAAGACACAAAGTAGTAAAATGTTATTTTTCTCAGTTAGGAATACGCGAAGTGTTCGAGCCTCGGCAGAACGACTTCACGGCGATGACGCACCTGCCCGGGGTGTACGTCCGGAGCATAGAGCAGGCTGTCTCAGTAGTCATACGCAAATACCAACCAGACAACTTGAAGAATAGTAAGATATTACCTTAACATTACTTATACACATACATGGCTTTTATCTATATTCATCATTCTTTATATGTGTGTTGGGATGTAGTGACTTCATTGTAATGCACTTGGTAGATCAAAATACAATGAACTACTTATAGTGTGAGGTAGATCCATCTAATTGCTTGTTAAAGTGGATGCGTGGGATAAACTCAGGTTACAGCAAGAGGTCGCCACTCACCGTCACGCTTAGATGACTATCAGAACATCCTTGAACGACACCATTATCTAATGAGTAATATGTTCCCAATTTTTTGTTGTAATTACTTATTATCTTTATATGAATTGGATGAACATTAAATCTTTTGAATACCTTGTAATTTGAATAATAACTGTAGACTAATCAGATTTCTTATCTTAGGCAAAGCTTTGGTTAAATAGTAAACGCTGAAATAGGATGTTATTTATATAAACTATAGATTATTATGCAATACTGTCCAAATTTTGTATTGAAACATACGATTGATATAGTAACTTATATCAATTTTAAAAATGTTTATATTTTTTTTTAATACATTATGTTCATTTGATAAGTTTTATATTGTAATTAATTTTAACAGAGTGAAGTCATTGTCTATAGAAACTTTAAGTTATCAAGCTTCATACATAAGTTAATTATAACTCTTGACAAATTGACGACATTACACATATAAAACTGCCCTCGTTTTACGGTGCAGGGTTGAGATAATAGTTACCAAAAGAGTGTAAATTCCGTATTGCCAAGTGCTGAGTGGGCACAGGCTTCTATTGTCTCGAGCTGCGGTGGCGCAACGTTGCGACACGCGCATTTGCGTCCATTGATGCGCCCCGCGACTCTCCCTGCACCAGCCGCCGACGACCATCGTCATTAACAATTATAGAAATCGCCCATTGCATCGCTATTGTAATGACCTAAATGCCTAATCGAGATGGAAATGATTTTTGCAGATACACATTTCAATTACATCAATGAGAAAAGCGCAAAAATTACGAGAATTGTTTCCTGTGTCCGTAAATTGTTTAGCAATTTTTGAACGGTCTGTCGCATTTACATGGCAAGGACAGTCTATAATCTAGTGATGACTTGTCCAATGATCGAGTTTTATTCTGATTTATAGACTGTCTGTGTTCAGTTGTAATATAATGTAAAAATTTGAAGAGAACACTTCAAATAACGAAGAATTATTCTACTATAATAAGATAATAAGTCACATACTTATTATCTATATCTTTTATTATTTTGATATAATATATCGTTTAATAAATTGGATTTTAAAACAAATTGGTTAAATGTTAATAAAAATATATTTGCGGCGAGCCTAACTAGAAAATGAAAGATTTTTATAATGTGCCATATTTTTTTTAATTAGGTACATCTTGTCTATTAAAATTTTGTATGTAGGCGCATGGTTAAAAGAAATATATTTTTTTTATTTTGTAATCTACTGCTTCTCCGACTTATTCAAGAAGCGTGGAGTAGTCGCGGCGTAAACTGCCAATTCAAATTCCGATGATGTTAATTATACACACTATGATTATGTCAGTCTCGTGATGGTAGATGTGTTAATCAGCTACAAACAGATCAAGTCACGAGCAACAGCTAGTACCCAAATATAAAAGCTGAATCAAATTTTGATGCTCATTAGACCAAAACCAATTTTATTAATTATTTCATTATGAATCCTATATGTATTTTATTAATTATTTCATTATGAATCCTATATGTATTTATATTTTCTCACTTATTTCAAAGAGACTTATTACTGATTCTTGATTCGTTGGCTTGTTTGTAGCATACACTTATTAATGGTTTTTTCTCTCTAGGATACATCTTAAACCGCAACCCTGTGGTTTTCTCTGCAACATATCCTTTCCTGTACTTTGTAATGGATACTACTATCAACGTGGCACTCATGGCTGGCAAAATGGTAGACCCCTTAAATACACGGATTTTATAAAAATATTTGTTTCATTTTACTAATTTTAATTGATCTCTAATAAGGATGTAGCAACTAGAGTATCATTGACACAAGCCCCACGCGTTGCAGGGACCCGAAAAGTGTGATAGTGATAAAGCTTTGAGTGCATTTTCATTGCGCATGCCTAATGCTCCCCAAGCCTTCTAATTAATTTTGATACAGAGTTCGTCTAAGGCACGTCGAAGTTCTCTAAATACCTTCCGATATATTGTAAGTTTGCCTGAATGTCGCTCAGTGGGCGACGATCATTTAATTAAATTTTAAGAAAAAAAAGTATACCTATATAGTTTTCATTTCATTCTCAAAAGCAGGCGATGAGGCGACATGCCGGTTTTTTTTACATGTGTATAAATTAGACATTACATAAAAATATAGCTTTTAGTACTCAGTGTCAACCCGAATGATAAATCCTCCATTTCATAGTACTCAGTACGAACAGTTTACTTTTTACATGAATATGCATATAGAGATTGCATAATTTAATTCATTTATGACAAATACGTTATTTAGTATTTAAATGTTGAACTAAACTTTGTAAGTGTCTTCAACCCTGTTAAATAATCGTAAGCGCTAAAGATGCAGTGGGGATTAATAACAAATAAGTTTTAATCATACTTCAGACTTTTTCTTCAAAATAAAGCTCATAATAATTTAAAATTACTTATACCAATATACTTTTTAGCTACATGATAAGTATATTTTTTTTCTCCTAAATAAAAAAAAAATCGTTTTAAAAAGAAACAAAACTCCCTACCATGCATGTATAAGTAAAAAATATTTATAACATGACAACCTTATATATTTTAAATATTTTATAAGTAATAAAATTATAAATAATTTTGGTTAATATTAGAAATAAAAGAAAGTAATGTTGTTTTTACATTTATTTTTACATTACATCTCTTACTTAGCCCTCTTGGATTTGATCTTTCTTAAGTAGAACTCCAACTCCTTGCCTTCCAGCACATAGCCATCAGACCGACCACACTGGCCGGGCCGACTTGATACACATGCTGTAAACAATTATAAAGTGTTAGCAACAACTCATATTAAGCTTAATATATATTGATTAATAAGAAAAAAATCAGAGTAACTATGACAGCAAAAGATCATTCAACTGCTAAACAGTTCCCAAAACGGTACCTGTTCATGATGCAGCTTCAAAACTTCTCGATAACATCATTTATGAAAAAAATTAAATAAACTTCTAAACGAACATTAATCTGTTTTATTACTACACAATGTTATATAGGAGTTTGTACCTAATAAACGTCCAGTGTGGAATTGTTCTTCCAAACCAGCTTCAACCTTAGCCAGACGCTGTCTTGTCAGGTATTTTTTGGCAGTCTTCTTACTGCGCTTCTTGTTGATGATAGCTTCCTCAGCTTCAGTCTAAAATAACAAATTAAAATACATTCAACAATATATTTATTTTTAAAACATTTGTGAAAATTATCAGATCAGCCATTGCATATAATCATGTAAATATCATATGACACGCAAAGATTATCATCACAAGTATGAAAAACAGTTTCAGTAGCTTATGGATTACTAATATATAATTAAAATGTACTAATAACATTAATAACTTTCACATCTATTTGGTAAGTCCCAATCACTAAATTTACAATTTTTTAAACAGAAATTGTTCATTTTCTTACTGCAGTTGTCAACTTAGTAATACCGTATTTAAAAAACATAACCATGTAGCAGTAATGAAATAAAATAATACTAACCAACTTGGCTCCCTTCTTTCTACCAAGAGGCAGCAGGTAGTGAGACTCATACCACTGCCTGAATGGTGTGGCATCCACAACAACAATGGCGTTCTTGACCAGGGTCTTTGTACGCACCAACTCATTGTTTGATGCATTGTAAACAACATCAATGATACGGGTTTTGCGGGTAGCACCTAGAATTTAACACCAGACGAGAATTAGATACACACAATAGTTTCATTCATACAATTGAAATAATAAAAAAAGATTTTAACTTTTTGTTGCCAGTAAACTACAAAGAATTGCTATCTCAAATATGACTTGTAGTATACTTACATTCAGAACCCCAGGAGAAGTTTCCAGTATCTAAACGCAGAGCACGGTACTTAACGTTGCCACCGCGAGAACGCACTGCATGAATGCGCTGAGCTCCAAGCTAAAAACAGTCACTTTTTACTCATAACTGAATTAGAAATGAATACCTAAATAACACCACTTCATTCATTAAAGTTGTCCCAAGTTGTAATTTAGGTTATATTATTATGGATTACCTTGGTGTTGGCAGCCGGGCGACCTAACTCATATTTCCTCTTCTTACGAATGGGCGCACGTTTTCCACCGGTCGCCCTTCTCTTATGCCAGTGATCACGACTGATACCTGAATGTTAATGTTTGTTATTAACATGACATCTTCGAAATACAATGCTGAATAGTCCACAAGGAACACATTAACTTCACATCACATTGAAAACATAATACAGAAATATACTAATTTTCAACACTCACGTATATTACACTATAAAATTATAAATACAGAAACTTAATCAAAAACTTCGCAACCAAGATTAAAATGGATAAATAGCACAATAACAGCGAAGTACTCACCCATCTTGCGCTGGGTCAGAAAGAAAAGATTTATTTGACGGATGACACTTCTTAAACCTCTAAACTCTCTTCTCTACAGTCTACAAATTATTGTCTATTACAAGTAATATCAAACGGGTTTTTTTGTGCAATCTGATATTATATTACACAAACGGAGGAAATGATACTTTCTTCTAAAATTTTTGTAGTATATAGAATAAAGTAAATAATCATTTGCAGACATTAATAATACTTCTTATAAAGTCAAACGGACTGCTTCTTCGGAGCCCTTTTCGCAATTGAAATACACTGATATTTTCACTTAAAACAATTCATTATTAGAACAGTATACTTAATAATAACTGTAAGGATATTAATATTTTCTTACGATCTAAATCTCCGCAATCAGAGACTCTTTCGAGCAAAAGAAAACAAACGAAATCCGTAAAAGAATTTAGTGACAAAGGGTTTTAAAATTTGAAATAAGCTTTTTTTTCTTAAAAGAAAACTTTTTAAACATTACAGTGAAACCTATTCAAATATGTGTATTTATTTTAAATAGCATTCAAAAACGGATGTATTTTGGAACCATAAATTTTCCGTCATTTTCAATTCTCTATTCTTCATCTACTCTAAAACCAAACAAACAATCAAAAGATTCAAATATCTTGTTGTCTCGGTATATATTCTGCTAACTACATTGATGATCATTGGTGATCAATTGCAAACGTTCATAAATTAAGACTTGAGAATAGAAAAAAATATATCTTTTACTGTTACATGTACAAAAAGTAAATAAATTTATGCCATATACGCATACTTAAATCATTAAACTCATTAGAAACTTACCCTTATACACGGGTTTAGTTTCAGCTTTGTAATTGTTAGAATCTACATCCCCCGATACAAACTGCACATTTACTAAGACAGTATTAAGCGTTGGCAACATCAGCATCGGCATCGACATCGGCTTTGCACATTACAGACAGAAGCTTAACAAATCTATCATTTTGTTACCTATTTGAGACATTCGATGAACCAAGAGAGATTAAAATTTACATGTGGGTTACGCTAAATCTATAGAAATCAAATTCTTAAAAAAAAACAGTGATGTTGAAAGCAAAAAAATTATCACGTAAATTTCGTTACTAAGATTTTTTTTTTTCACGACGTTGTAATGAAAGACGATCAAAAACCGATTAATGACAAAGTTACCGTAACTAACATTTTTTTGTTATAGTTATCAATGATAATTTTTAAATAAGTACTTTAGTTACGAAAACTGAAATTTGTAATATTTAATTTTAATAGGTGAAAGAGCGAGAAAGATATATGTGCAATAAAGAAGAAGAAAAATATACACCAACGATGTCTTAATAATAATCCAAGCAGGTTAAATCACTTGCAAATTAGCCTTCTAGATAGTAATCTTGTTTTGGCTACATCAAAATTTTATACTTTGAAATTCTGCAACTTTGCATTAATGCTTGGAAACACAGAGTACTATAAACTTGGAAACAAGACTGCTTAACAATCGTTTAGTATTTTTAATTTTATCTGTAGTGCCCATGGCGTCTGTCACTTTTCTATTGACTATTCTTGTCATCTTGTAGCTTGGTTGGATATCTTTGCCGCTTTCTGAATTTACAATTACATGTGGATTAACCAAAATATACTTTGATTGCCAGTGAAAGTAGCATCAAGCTAAGTTTTAACCAATTGTAGCTATTCCATTCAAAATTGCGTCCCTCGATTCAGCTATGTCTTCAGATTTTTACATTCGTTATTATGTTGGCCATAAAGGTAAATTTGGTCATGAGTTTCTTGAATTTGAATTTAGACCTGATGGAAAACTGCGATATGCGAACAATTCTAATTATAAGAATGACACTATGATTCGAAAAGAAGCTTATGTTCACCCTTGCGTGATGGACGAACTGAAGAGAATTATTGTAGATTCTGAAATAATGCATGAAGATGATCGTTTATGGCCTCAGCCCGATCGAGTTGGCAGACAGGTAAAAATTGTTTTGTTTAGCTGTCATAACAAGCAGTGTTGTTAATTTATTTAAGCTAATGAGACATCATTAGAGAAATTCAGATGTAATAAACTTGTCAATTAAAATTATCTGATTTCTAATATTTTAACTTTTTGTTTTACAATAATGTATATAATTCTCTTATCATTTATTTATTACAGGAGCTTGAAATCGTTATTGGTGAAGAGCATATTTCATTCACTACCTCAAAGACAGGTTCACTGGTAGATGTCAATCAGTCCCGTGACCCAGAAGGCTTACGCTGTTTCTACTATCTGGTGCAAGATCTTAAATGTCTGGTCTTCTCACTCATAGGTCTTCACTTTAAGATTAAACCCATCTAATCTAAGAATATCCATAAAGTAAAATAAATATTTCCACACTTTTATTTTGTATATTATTTACAAATTACCTCTTATTTAGTTTATTACAATCAAAGTATCTTATGTGTAAAATTATTGTGTGTTGTAAATATAGGAAAACATATAGGATGCTTCTAAAAAAAACTAACATTTCTCCAGAGAACACAAGGTTTTTTAATTCCATGCAGGAAATACATGTAGGTTAAATAAAATACATTTATAGTGGGAGAAAAAGATGTAAAATGAAAACAACTTACAACTACTTTTAATTGTTATTTGAAAAGTTATTGTATTTCTCTTGTAATAAAGTTGATGCCAAAGCAACAGGTGAATTAACAGAGTATTCAAACTATCACTACATATAATAAAACAAAGTCGCTTTTTCTGTCCCTATGTCCCTTTGTTCGCTTAAATCTTTAAAACTACGCAACGGATTTTGATGCGGTTTTTTTTAATAGATAGAGTGCTTCAAGAGTAAGGTTTATATGTATAATAACATCCATTAAATAGTGAAGAAATACTGTTATTTTTGAGGTTTCTAATGTGATGTCGTTAATTATCAAGTTTTTCCCGCATAAAATTGCAAACGCAGGCTGAACCCTACGAGATTTATCAAAATAATGTACTAATTATTTGTACACATTAAAAAGGTCTACAGAAAACTCCGCCATGGCATATGTCTATCTCTTATGGATATCCCACAATAACATTTTTTCGTCATTTACTTTTTACGACAAATAATGGCTAATTTTCGAAGCGATTTTAACCAATACAGCATTAATCCTTATCCAATTAAATAGCTTAAATAAATTGTTGATTTACCATAGATCTATATGGTCCTTGCGGGACGTAGCGCTTGCGGCGATACTGGCCGGCCGGGCCGCTATGTTTTTATATACAATTCACAGTTTTTCTGTAGTGTATTTAGTACCAGCATTTCACGCACCCCTGCGAAGTTGGGGCGGGTCGCTAGTTGGTAATACAATAATCTTTAAGGAGTGTCTGACAGATATTTAAAGGAGAAACAACATAATATTTACTGTCTATTAAGCTTGGGTATTTTATTTGCAAAAGGCATTTTTACAAAGCTAGTTTTAGTTTCAGTCAGTAAGTTCTAAAATCATTAAACTGAAAATATAGTTGTTCAAATAACTGCGTAATGAGAATCGCCGCGGTGGTCCTC
This sequence comes from Ithomia salapia aquinia, assembly GCA_028829205.1. NCBI lineage: Eukaryota > Metazoa > Arthropoda > Insecta > Lepidoptera > Nymphalidae > Ithomia > Ithomia salapia. Next base: position 447,425 of record JAPOND010000204.1, on the reverse strand, counting down.
TGCGATCGTCGCAAGAGGATCTTAGAGTCACGAGTGAGGGCTGCCGTCCATATGGTGGCACCGTAGAGAGCCATGACCTGAGTTCAAGAAGCCCTATATGGTCCAACATCAGCGTAGAGCCGACTGTTGCCAGCCTGGCCGCCTCTACAAAGATTTTTCCTCTCGCTGTTACGAGGGTGTCGTCTGCATAGCAGTTCACCCTCATGCGCTTGAGAACAGGACATCGGAGCAGCCAGTCGTAGCCGAGGTTCCACAAAACGGACCCCAGCACAGAGCCCTGTGAAACCCCGCAGTAGTAACATAACATAGTTAATTAAAACCCAACAAAAATATTTCGATAAACGAAAATTAGGGAGACATCCAAAGCATTGTTAAAAACAAATATACTTATAATAAAAAATTTAGTAGTCTTCAGACTAGTTGTGTATGGTAATAATGTATGTACTTAACTAGTTCTAAGACGTCTATAACTACACGTCTACGGCAGTACACTGTGACTTGCTAAATCCTAGCCAACCAATACCTACTCCTAACAATAAAAAACAGAATTTTTAACAGTTTCATATTCTCTTTATTAGAGCATCACTATAACATTAGAGACCTGCTCTTAAATTCTGTTGACCTCACCTTGAGAGATATAAACCGCAAATCGGAATTCCGAAATTGAACTCACATTAAATGTTCCTCAGTCGTGCAAATCCGTGGAGCACATTTTTAAATAAAACTCGTATGTTCCATATATAACACATGATTTTCAGCGTCTCCGTAAATAAAAACATTCCAGCGGGTACTGGCAGATATAGAGTTTGAGAAAATTATCTACACCTGTATATCTACAGATCGCTTACCGAAGATACAGATTACAGATACATTTACAAACTATCTCATTGCGATGGCGAACGCACATAAGTACTCGTACCTACGCGTCGTTTCAACTGGTGAGTATATTAGTGCCGATTACCAAGATTGGCAATGAACATACGTAGACAGCTCCTGCCACAGAAAGAGACAAGAGGGCTTGTTTTCTCTTTTAATCAAGGATCTACTAGGACTACTGATCCACATATAGTCACTCGGCCACGATATCGTCGTCACTAGGTCGTTTCGATCACTACCTTTTAAAGTCTGTACCCGTTTACTCCCCGCTTGATGCCTAATCCAAAGCTACCTAATCACATATTTAAATACACATCAGCAGACTGATAAGTTGCAGTCTTTCATTGCATTCTTTCTTTCAAAAGTATGAAACATGTCCTCAAGAAACCCTTTTTTTATACTTTTTTTGCAAAAAAGGCAACTTTTTTTATTTGTGGCTATCACAGATCTCACTAGACTTTCTTGGTATAACATTAACCACGCCTTTTAAGGTTTACTCTAAAGTCAAGGGATGGATCAGTAAATAAACAGCTGGAGACGTTTGAAGTGATTAAGAAACGAGCCAAGAGGCGTTCAGCTGAAATATCCCTAAGTAAGGTTAAACTTAGTTTGGAACATTGCCGCAAGGTGGTTTTGATTCATTACATCGAATACATAACAAAGAGTGTGCTCTGGAATAGCACCATTTAATGCCTTATTATCTTTTTCATCAACGAAGGTCTACAAACTTGGAAGAAAGACATTTATTGTGAGGAAAGAAAACCTTTGGGATTCTCTGGAACCGGTATCAGCATTTCCTGAGAATTACAATATGCGGTTTTAAATTCAGAACACTTATTTTGTAGGTAAGTGTGTAAATGGTAGAGTACAGTTTTACAGAAAAGACTACAATGAATATCGGTTTGGTTGTAAACAGGCACCCATTTTTGTTTAAAAAGAGACCGGTAGATGGGTCCTATGGGATGTAGATGGGTAGGAGAGAATTTACTGAAACAATTGTATTGCACAATACCATTAGGTTAATTGATCGTGATGACGTATCAAAAAAGGGGGGGTTTGGGTTAATTTTTGATGAATAATATTATATGGTATTAAAGTGGTGACAAGCCCGAAAAGCTGGCCAATATTTTTAAACTTATCTCCTTGATGACTCTTATTATAGGTATCTACGGAAGTCGCAAACAGAAGCGTATCTATGTAGAAACTAAAAGTAGATATGTATTTTAAAGCTCTATATTAAGGTCCCATTTGCATTTGCCTAAGAGCAATTAGCAAAATATAAGCCTAACGTTTTACTAACGATCATTTTGCGGGGTTCATAACTTATTCTAATATAACTTAGCTAAAGAATGTTGTAGCTTATAAAGTTCTTTTTTATAGCCTTTTAACCGCCAAAGGTAATATAGTAAATGTTTGTTATGGCCAAAAGTTTATTGACTTAACCTATGACATAACAAACATCTTTTTTTTTACAATTTTTGTTTACATATCTTACAAAAACTTCTGGGTAAATTTTGATGGAAATCAGGGTGGCTTAAAGGCCAGTATAAGGATCGGGGATACAGAATTCGCTCTAGGATGGCCAAACATCCATATAAAAATATATGCAATGCAAATATTATTTTTTTGTTAGTAAATATAACTTCAGTAATTTAGTATATAACTCATAGAAATATATTAATAACAGATGTTAAGTTCTATGCGCACGCATCATTCCTATTTATAAGAAGTGAATACACTATGCCTAGTTACTAATTAGTAGTTGCTACTTATTCTGATTCTGTGATGTTGTACTTATTCTGTGATTTTGA
>JAPOND010000193.1:36497-47060 GCA_028829205.1 Ithomia salapia aquinia | reverse complement strand
CGCCTAAGACTTCTTGCGTCTTCCCAAACTGCCACACTACGGCGTCCACTCTTTTTAGCAATATTTTAAAAGTTTTCAATGCATATATAAGACCAATTCAACCATATGATATCAGTTGTCAACTCGAAATTCCAATTAAATTCAATTTTTTTAAATTTAATCTCAGAAATTTATTGCCCTCTTAGCGCGTCCGTCCACTCTCAGAACATTCTTGCATATTGAATATTACCGTATACCTTCCATACCTTAAATGCATGTTCCCGCTTCCATCCATACTTACTTTCGATACCAAATGTATCGAAATAAGCCTTTCTGTAAAAGGCCTTTCCAATTTAATGTTAAAGCTATGAGGGTTCCTAACGCGTCCTCGTCTGAGAAGAACCACACCAAATTCAGCCGGATGTTTTTTTATAGTGTTTTTTTATATCATTGTTTCACAAACGTCAATATTAAGAACAATCTTTAAATAACTAGAACCGTCGCAACCAATCAGGAATGAGGCCTAAAGATTTACGGCAACGAATGTAAATAATATAATAATAATATAAAACTATAATATATATATAAAATATAATAATTAACTATAATTGTCTTAACATTACACTCTGTAATTGCCGCGAAAGAAAAACTGTCACAGATAGTTGTTATTTAATTAATTTAGAAATGAAAATATCTTTGGAAAATCAGAGACAAATCATGAAGTCGAGAAATAATTGTCAAGGGAGTTTAAATTTAAGAAGTTGTTTGTAAATTGCAGAGATTTAACCTGAGAGCTTGTGAACGAAAAACATTTGAGGAGGACAACTTCTTGCAGGTAGCATAATTTTCATCGGTGGAGAGTTTCCTGTAGCGTGATTTGGCTTTGTTCCCTTGTTTCATTACACTTTTAATATCAGCGGTAAACCACGGTACAAGATTTTTTTAACTTCGATTCGTCCCATAGGCGCATGGGAATCCTATAAGCAAGTGATAAGACTATACATGAATCTACTCTTGCTTCTATTGCAGTAGCACTATATACAATAGACCAATCAATACTCCCAACATCATAATAACGTTACCCTTTCTTTTGGGGCGTGCCCCTCAGTATCCAGGTCTTCGTCCTACGCCCCGAGGAACGCTGTCCCTGACCACCGTAAAGGAGTGGCAAGGCAGCTGCTAAGAGATACTGACTCGTTGTTCCTTGTGTTCCGCTGTTTTCTTTGATTTTTTCTTTGTTTTTTCTGGATTCCAAAGTTCTTTTCAGAATATGGCGTCCAGAAAAACTAAGACCGACGTTTTGGCTATACCTTCTGACTCTGATAATTTTCTTTCTGATGAGGATAATGTTGATTTCGATGTGGAGGAGTCGACCCCGTTGACCGGCTTTTCCAAAGGACTAAAGTTTGCTTTTTTGAAGACTTCTGAAGACAGCCGTAAACCACCTCTCCAAGAGGCCGCTCAATTAAAGAGTAATGCGTCCAAATGGGCCCCTCAGATATCCTTCATGGGCTCAATTATAAATAATTTAATGGACGCCGGAAAATTGTCACGGTGAATTCGTAAAAACTTTATTAATTAATATATAAACGGCCGCACAGAAGTCGGTGAATTAAAAGCAAAATATACTCTGTAAAATATACGTATAATATTTAGCGCCCTCCAAATTTCACGCGGCCGATGGCTGAACTATGAAATACGCTAAAAAGCATTTTAGATATGAAATTGAGTCCATGCCATTTTTTTGCCCATACATTCTACTCATAAAAACACACCCGTGGACCAAATTTGAGGGCTGGTTAATCTGGCGTCCGTATATCGGACGCATCAAGTCGGTCGGACGCACTATCATTGGTAAAAATCGCCATATGAAAGTGGACCACTAATTATATTTATGACTTTTAAAACATTTCTAAGAGACTCAATCACTCTTATAAATTAAAATCGAGTCAACAATCGTTTTGAACTCTAAAAATATATATATAATTATATATGAACGGAAATTTTTATAGTAAACTGATATATTAGCATCTACAATTTTGAAAAGCTACCGGTACAGATTGTAAAAACAATATGTAAAATAACTTTTAAACCGTAAAAAACAGATAAAACCGTTTCTCGGTTTATTTTACAACTTATTTTGTTTGAAATGAAATATAACGCAAGTTTTTCTTACTCCACCAAAAATCGAACTTTGAATATACAAATCTCAACTCCGTTGTGTGTAGGTAAAAACTCAGGATTTTTTAATCTTTTTTATTAAAGTCTCAATGTAGTCTCAATGTAGCTTGTGTTCAAAATATACAATTTCACATTTTACAACTTTATTCTTATTATCGACATTAAAAAGTAACAATAAATGACTATTTATTTTTCAGATTCCTAGAAGCTAAGCAAGATGGAGCAGTTCGAATCACTGCTGACGTGCTGTGTTTGTTTGGACCGTTATAGGAATCCAAAGCTGCTACCATGCCAGCACAGCTTCTGTATGGAGCCGTGCATGGACGGCCTTGTCGATTATGTCCGGCGACAGGTTAAAAAATAATTAAATACATATAACGTTACATTAAACAAAATCAATAAAATGGTTTATACATATAACAATTTGTTTATTTCAGGTTAAATGTCCTGAATGTCGTGCTGAGCATCGTATTCCTTATCAAGGAGTGCAAGGATTTCCAACAAATGTCACCTTGCAAAGATTTTTGGAATTACATGCTAATATTGCAGGGGAACTACCTGATCCTACAGCCGGGCAAGTTATGGAAAGATGCAATGTGTGCTCAGAAAAAGCATATTGTGCTCCGTGCGCACATTGCGACAAAAAAGTTTGCGAAGATTGTAAATCCGCTCATATGGAGGTCCTTCGAAGAGAAATAGCCCGAATAAATAATCAAATCCGTCGTGGAGTTAATAGGCTCCAAGACATTTTAGCTATAGTTGAAAGAAATACAGCAAATCTTCAAACAAATTGTGGTGCAGTAGCTGGAGAGGTTGATGAAATACATAAGAGACTAGCAAAAGCTCTGAAAGACCGAACTGATTTCTTGCGGACTGAGGTTGACCGATATCTTGCCACTGAATTAAGAAACTTAACGCATCTCAAAGATAACTTAGAGTTAGAGTTAAGCAATATTCAAAGCAATTGCGATCTTGCTGATAAATATATGAACGATGATGTTGAATGGGAAGATACAGAACTAGTGGATACGAAAGAAATATTTCTTAAGACAGTAGAGTTTTTAAGAAATTTTGATTATGAAGCTGGTGATTATAATCGTAGGGTTCGATTTATAATGACCCATGATCCAAACCAATTGGTAATGCATGTCGCTAGCTACGGAGAACTTAATATAACAAATCCAGCTGCAGCATATTCAGCTGGTTTACAACAATCTCAAGGCCTTACAAGATCCAAGAGTGATCATCGCTTAGCAACGCAATTCCGCCAACAAGAAGAAGCAAAAGGTTATATGGAAAATGATGAACCCATATTAGGTGGTCGGAAATTTGGTGAACGTCGTCCACCTCCACCAGAAAAGCACACTCGTGACTATGGTGCTACGGATGACTACAGTGGTTATGAATCAGAACATAGGCCATCCCGTCGCTTCCGATCTCGTTTTGTAAGAAGTCATCAACAAGACAATGATTCAGATACTGAACAAAGCACCAGGGCCGTAAAATCTGAAAATAAAGAGAAAGAAAAAGAAAAAGTTGCTGATACGGAAGATGCAACACGCGGTCCGCTCAGCGGAATATTTAGACTGAGTGACTGTCCCAGAGTCATGCAAAGAATACTTGATGTAGATAGTGGAAAAAAAAAGGAAAAAAAAGAACCACCTCCACCGCCTAAGCCAGTTCAACCAACTCCGCAACCCCAACGTCGGCCGCCACCAGTGAGGCAACAAAGTGAAGATGACGAAATTACTCGATTAAAGAGGCAAAACAAAGGCGCAGCTTCATCTCAAGAACCTGATCGCTTACCTCCGAGACCTGTAGAAGAAGAGAGAAATGCTATCAATCGCAAACCACCTACTCCAGCTCGTGAGGTGAGTTGGGAAGAAGAAACAGATTGATACGATAAAGGCAGAAAGTAGAAAAATATTCATCGATACTAACAAGGAAAACGCAACAACTAACTAGGGCATTCCACTAATACACTCCACGTTAATTCATACTTACATACACAACACAACAACAAAATTTTATGAGATTCAATTTTTTGGTGATCAATACCAAATTTCAATATATTTCTCAGGCATCCAGTGAAGGTGAATCCGATGATGAATCTGTTGGTTCCCTTCACCGAACTCAGCGTAAGAGCTCAGCACCGATACCAAAACCGGCGGTTACGAGAAGGCCTTCTGCTTCTGATACACCTCCTGTTCACCGACCAGCGGCCCGCGCCGCTAGTACTGAGTCTAGTGCTTCAACTGAAAGTTCCGGCTCTGCGGTGAAACACACAGGTGCCATACTATCAATTGAGGAGTTGAAAGCTAAATACAGCACTGGTGGGCCTTCTCCAAAACCGATCTCTCCTACTTTGTCCGCAGGCAATGAAAGATCTGCTCCAGTTACAACGAACGGAACAGCCGGCGGGGCTCAACGGGTACAAAGTCGGTTTGTTGGATCGCAACGACCGACACCCGCCCCAGTGCCTGCTGAGCCGCCCCATGAAGACTCCGACACGAGTTCTGAAGAAGAAACTGACTCATCAGAGGAGAGTGAGGAAGAACCTGCACCGCAAAGGAAGCCCGAGAGTCAGGCGATAGCTCGTAGTGACATTGGCCCACTTTTAGCTAGAAGTACGAATGCACGGAATGATGCACATGATAACAAAGGCAAAGATCCACCGACTCAAACGCGATACAGAACCCGCCAGACCTCACAAACCGAAGAGGAACCTGCTCCTCGATATGGCGCTAGCAGTTCATCCTATAATAGTCGATATGGAAATAAACCAAAAGATGAAGAATTGACATCTTCTTTAGATGACGAAACAAAATATCCTACCGCTCGTTCTAGGTACCTAGCCTTGAAAGAACGACGCAATCGCCTCGCAAGAAGTAAAAGTAGTCACACTGGCTTTGGAGTAGGTGACGATGATGACCAAGATGAACCTGTTTCTCCTACTACCGCTTCTCCATCAGCTTACCTTGCTGCTCGATACGGCTCCGGCACTGGAGGTTCGGAGTTGTCTCGTAGCCGATCTTCCCACGCGCTCAAATCGAGAGAAAGCTCCCCTGAACGTCCAGCAACTGGCGAGAAGGACGGAGCAGCTTTAAGTTCTTGGGCGAGATACTTAAAAAGTAAATATGGTTCACGAGGTAAGGACCGAGATACAAGTGGTACATCTTCGAGCTCATCTCGTCGCCTGTCTCTCGGGTTGCCATTGCGCTCAGCTAATGAGCTTGCCAGTTCTGATGATGATTCAAAAAACGCGGCAGGCTCCCCCATCTCCCCTACGGCGGCTACAGCAGCGGTAGCAGGTTAGAATAACGAGTGGCGTGTATATAGGTTTGAGGCTTCTGGAAATTGGGTTTCAAAATCATCATGAATGTTTTTGTAATCATTATTTTTTTCATAGGTTTCGCAGCAGCAGGTTCCTCCCCTAGGAGCCAGTATCTGCAGAAACGCCGTTTACAATTCAGTGTAGGGAGTCGGGGGAGCGAACCCGGTTACTTTACTTGGCCTCGTGGCATCGCTGTAGGCCCCGACAATATAATGGTCGTGGCTGATTCATCCAATCATCGTGTTCAAGTAAGGATATTTCAAAGAAATTAATCTTGTAATATATTAAGCCTTTTATCAATTTTAATGATCCTTATTCTTCCATTTAAAAAAATAATAATATTGAAATATATTATGATTTTATAAAATTGTTACAGTATTAAGTTAAATATATTTATGCTAAATTAGCCAATTTACACAAGGACTAATAAAATGAAACAGAAATGTCAGAGAGATTAATATTCATATAAAATTGAGAAAATAGTCCAATATCATGACACGAGTTGGCAACACAGTGAAAATTTTAAAATATATTATGCACAAGAAATGAACACTTCAATTCCTTCCTATTTAAATTTAATTTGGTCCTTTAATTTATTTTTATAGTTTATAAAGTGCAATAAATAACGAAATGTTTATGTTGTATAAAAAAATATATTTTTCCTTTTTTTTAAATCCATAAGTCTCAAAGCATCAACTATCGTTAAGGTTTCAAACGTCCGTTTTAATATTTTTTAATCATATGAGAAAAAATTATAGCTGCGTGTGAATTTTTAATAATATTGAAAGACTTTTAAGTCGTTTCTAGCTACAATATTGTTCCAATACATGTATTTCATTCGAATTACATTTAAAAAATTTTACCTCTACATTTTGATATGAAGAACTTTTATATCTTTATTATTTTATTCATATTTTACATTTTTTTTTTCAAGGTTTTTGATTCCAATGGCATATTCGTCAAAGAGTTTGGCCAGTACGGTAGTGGAGAAGGTGAATTTGACTGCCTCGCTGGCGTTGCCGTCAACCGTATCGGACAATACATCATAGCAGACCGATACAACCACCGCATACAGGTTATTTTTTATTATTCTTATAGAAATTTATTATTATAATCAAATTTGTAGTTGTTATGTTTATAAAAAAAATGTTACTACAAAATTAAATTCCTTAACAATTCATAAAATATAAATATATAAATTATATTAATTAACAAAATCTTAAAATTCGTATCTGATTAGTTTATAATTGTGTTTTAAATCGGAATTCTACATCACGGAATACCACCCTTCCTTCCACTTTCAAGAGCTTGTCAAACTGTCGTTTGCAGTGTCAAACTTTGTCTTCAAACTTCAAATAGTATTATTTATTTTAAAAAACTCATTTATATACATATTACTTTACAAAAATTAATATTTTTTAATAATATTTGAAAGAACAGATATAATAATAGAGTATTTTTTTTCTGTTTTTAGTTATCGTTACCGATATTTTCAATTTTGCTTTTTTATAAATTATAAAATCTTATAAAAAATTGTATTCACAAAAATATATGAGGTTGCAAAATATAGAAAACCTTCATCGCTTAAACACCGTATACACATTCACATATAGGTTCATATTGCCGGGATGATAAAATACTAACACTGTTACACTTCACTTTAATATTACATACAAAAACAACCCAACTTTCAATTTTAAAAAAACCTGTGACTGTTTAACTATCCATGCTTTCCAGAAGACTTTGTCCTCGTGTCGCTATTACAAGTCCGTATTCAATTGACGTAATTAAAACGAAAAAGTTATCTACGACGTATATTATATCAATATCTAATTAATAATCATAAAAAAATATTCCAATCAATACATTTTAGGACAAGAGCACAGCTAAAAAATAAACTCAGTTTTAAAATATATTTAATCGTCTCCATCGCAGTGCCGTCAGTTGAAACATAAAAGCTTAATAAAAAATGGTTGAGAAATCTTATTTCTACCCCATTTCTTAAATTTACAATAGTAGCAATTACATATAGCAAAAGTTTTTCGGTCTGGTTTTGCTCACTAGTTTGCTTAGTGAATTTTCTACTTTGTCAAAAATATTTTTTTCAAAACCGATACTCTATCCTATTATAATCATCTCTTAGGTATTCAAATTATTAAAGATACTTATTAATGGTAATTGATACCTCTGTTGAGAGGCTAATAAATGTTTATATTTTCAAGAAAATTGTTATGATGTAAGGGAAATAATTTTACAAGTTTATATATTCTGTTTTCTCAAAGAAATTAAGAATATCAAAACTCTTTAACATATCAGTTTCTTTTGTTTAAATAGTGGGTATTTACTTCAATTATTTTTAGTCTATCGAAAATAAGTATTATGCTTTCCCAACTATTTACTTATCTATTTTTTTATTTCAATATCTAAAACTATTATAGTTTGAATATCTTAATAAAATAAAAATAAAATTTTACATTTTAATTCATATTATTTTTTAAGAAATAAAATATTTTAAGGGACAATTCAATTGAATCGGATTAAATTGTCTGTATTGGGCCCTTTCTACCAACCTTATATTAATTGACATTTCCCTTTGATAACTATTGTTTACAAGCTAACTAATTGACCTGGATGGTGCTAACGAAGTTTCGTACGTGACACTATTTAAAGGGCTCGGGATGTGACGTAAATGTACAAAATTAAACTAACTAACTAATGGTACGCCGATAAGATCACTTGATAATTTATTGTAGTTTCAACATAACGTGTAGAATATCTTATGAAGTATTTTTACAAACAATGAAAACAGGGTTTAGTGTATTTCTAAGGAATAATAAATACTTTAGAGACAATAAGCATTCTGATTAATGAACTAAATTAATGAACTGCATTTGAAAATTTGCAATAAATAAATAAGCAGAACTTCTGATAAATATGCCCAAAGGAATTTTCCAGCTATTTTGTGTTTACACTGCGTTAATCAGTTGTTTTATTATTATCTTATACAAATATTCTAAAACTCATAATTATTGAGCCATTGTAAGCAATAACAGTAAAACTTAATTAGACAATTCAAATGCATAATGGCACCGTTCATGTCAGCTTGCATTAATAGCTAATTCGACCTTGTTGGAAATACAGATCGGATATAGTGAATATTAATAGTGAAATTCGGTGAACTAAAATTAAAACTATCTGTGAATACCATCGCAACAATAATTATATTAGTGATAAAACATGAACTGAACCTTTAGGATAATTGTACATAATACTAAAGTATAAATTTTCATATATAAATTAGGGCATCATATTTTTGATATATCTCTATATGTAATTAATTATTTCACAGGTTTTTGACCCGGCCGGTCGCTTTTTAAGATCGTTCGGAAGTCAAGGAACTGGTGATGGCAAGTTTAATTATCCTTGGGGTATCACCACTGACGCACTCGGATTTATATACGTCTGTGACAAGGAAAACCATAGAGTGCAGGTCAGTATAATAAGTATAAATAAGAATGTATTCAAACATAATAGTTTTTATATATACTATTGTAAAAAAAATAAAAAACGCATGATACTTAATATAATATTTATCATACTCATTTTAGGTGTTCCAATCCGACGGCACGTTTGTGGGTAAATTTGGCAGTTTTGGCTCCAAGTTGGGTCAGCTTGAACATCCTCATTACATTGCCGTATCCAGCACAAACCGTGTTCTGGTCTCCGATTCCAATAACCACAGGATCCAAGTCTTCGATGTTAATGGACGTGTCCTGTCCTCATTTGGAGAAGAAGGCTCAGAAGATGGACAGTTTAAATTCCCAAGGTTTGTTTAGATTAATTTTATTTAAAAATAATATTATGTATTTTTCCTCATTTTCAATTTAAAAGAAAACCGGGGATCACCTATTAATAGGTGATCACTGCCACCCACAATCAATATCATACAATGTACAACTTACTCGTCTTTTATAATACCAACGAGTATCAGGGGCAGCCATATTATTTTATTTGAATTGAAGTACTGAATCATATATTATAAAAAGCTACTACTAGGTATTATAAATATTAAGCCCGTAAATAAAGGTAATAAAATGATAAAAAATGATGTCGTAATGAGTTATTCATTACGCGAAATATATCTATATTTGCGTAATGAATCTATAAATAGTACTGAAGTATACTGTATAAATAATCATATACTACCAACTCAAGACTCATTAAACTTACATTAGAGAGTTCTTAACTGGGATAACACGGGACGGTAATAGGATTACACTTTGGAAGGTCCAACCCATTGTTAACTCACCTTGTGATTGGTACTTCTTTAATCAATAGCAATTTCCTAACAGATGTTTAGATCACTTTGAGATTTTCTTGTTTTCTTTTTTTGCATCTTTTTTCAAATACAATAATTTTACCGAGTAATAATAATGATTTCCTATATAAAAAAAGTTTAAAATCTAAAACTTCACGAAATCTTCAAACTTTGTTTTAAATTTACGATTATACCTTGACCGAATTACTGCGTGAAAATAGTAAGGGAGCTGACCTCATTACGTGATCCGTTTACCGAAAATCTTTAATAGTGCGACTTCAGTTTTATGACTAAGCGATATTGTAGTCTTTACTACTTTATTCGGAAAGATTTATTATGGAGTTTAACTTTACCTAGAAGTTTCTTTCTCTATTATTTGTATGAATTATGGATCAAGAGTGATATTTTAATATTATCGACAGTATTTGTAACATATGTAACGTTAAAAAATAGTTATCTGTATATTCATTTATGAATTAAAAAACGCATAGCATACCTAAAATTTTGTAGAGATTTTAGGTGTTATTTTTAACAAAGACACTTTTATTTCCTACGGATATTTTTATCTGCAAAACTTAGAATTAGTTACGATTTTTGTAAGAAAACTAATAAATGTCATTTCTATAAAAATAATATACAATTGTAGTATGCTTAATGCTTAATACTTCAAGGCAGATAGTGACATAGTATCTCAGTTAGTCTCTAACACCTAAGCGTTTGTAAGGTAAGATGAGGACCGTATCCCAAAAGA
>JAPOND010000191.1:1371445-1384585 GCA_028829205.1 Ithomia salapia aquinia | reverse complement strand
TACAATAGGTCATTCTCAGTTTGAAATATGTAGCTATAGTGTGTTGCGGTATCGAGCCGTTGCTTAAGACGTATCAGCGTATTATTAGTTGCAGATTATTTGTATATCTTTTAGGAAATCTAACTGTAGTATTATTTGAAAAGTAATGTAAATTGTTTAAAACATCTTTTCCCCCGTATAATAGATACTTGAAAAGCTCTTGGGTATTAATAGCCCCTACTTGCAAGTGCACTTCTCTTATAATTGCGCCGCTCTACCGCTTTGGTGTTGACTTCCTCCTGGAACTCATCTTATTTAACCTCTATGTTGAGTTATCTACATTTAAATATTTATTTTGATGCACGTCTAAACTTGTATTCTCGTAAAGAACAAAGAGTTGAGGTATCCGTGTCCTTATAAGGGCCTGGGCAGTGTGCCTCCTACACTGTGTTTAAAGGTCCATACTTGTTGGTATGGGCGTCACAGGCCGCGAATCTGATTCTTTGTTAGATATATATCTATAGACTCGTGGGCGATTGATTCATCTCGGATATAAAAGACGAAAAGACCGTAGGCGGAAACTTAACATTATAATAAATGGTACCTATAGGTATATTGCATTCACTTTAGATTTAGACAAATTGCGAAACAGATAAAATGTATAATTCTGGATAGAAAAGGTAAGTTAATGTAAGTAATTATTTACATTTAACCCCTGAAAGATATTAAATTATAATAAGAAACTAATTGGAGACCTATACTACAATTATCGTATTATCTAAATAAATGTTAATTTTAATAAATGATATGAACGTGTGCTTAACCCTTCGGCTTCTTTTTTTCCGCTTTTTTAAAGAGAGTTGATGATTTAAAGAACCGTTTACTTTAGAACCTTCGCGAACTAAACGTACTACCTACGTAACTACCGCGGAGGCACAGAAAGTAGTAGTAGGACACTTCTGAGGTCAGCATCCACTTTAGGTCAGCGAGTCATGGAAGGCAATGAGGTTGTCTTATTAAAAATTAAAACTTTTAAAGTTTCATACATTTTGTAGGTACTTTAGGTCAAAGGGTGACTTTTAACTTTTAAATGTATGACTTAGGAGTTAAGGCTTTACAAATATATAAAATAATATAATGTTTAAGCATGTCTAATAATAAGTTATTACGTTGTCAAATTCATATGTAATAATGCTCTCATGAAGGATGACGAATTTACCGAAAAAACTTGATGGACATAACGATCTTTGACCTTTCTTGTCAGCTGGACAACGACTTGTAATCAATTAAAGCTTGCTGGGCCTGTGGGAGGTCCTATGTATGTACTCCAAGAAACATAAGCGTTTTTCAAATTGAAACTAATTTTAAAAGTACTTAATTACTCCGCCGTCCAGATTCAGTTATAAAGGAGCCTGGAACACTTTAGAATTTTTAAATGTATTTGAATAAGATTAAGAGAGTATATATTACTTTAATCTTTAAGATTATTAAATCGTATTGGATGTAGACAGGTACTTACAAGTAATGGTCATTCCAACTGAACCTTACCAAAACACAAGATGACATTTAGTACGTACTAGTACATCATTAGCAGGATAGACAATACCGTCATAAAAATGGCAAGCCAATTAATATTTAAGATTATTCGTCATTTAGTTCATGATGTAATCATTGTTTCAAGTTAATTTTATAGCGGGTCATTGGATATTAGAATAAGTAAATATATCTGAGTATTATTTGCTAAATACCCACGCTATCTCTGAAATTGATCGGTTCGCCTTCCTGTGAGAAACTGATGACTGGTAAGTTGTGCTAAAACTAAAACTTAGATTTTCAATTAATTTTGTGCTGAATATTTCTATAATATCCTATACCTACTGCGAAGCTAGAAATATTGGTTAGGATTTTGGAAAGAACCCAAATAGATGTCACCACAATCCCGATACAAACGATCATCGATAAAATGCTAAATACTTCGAAGCGATAAGATACTTTGACTGACAGAATAACAGGGCGGTTTTCCTGCCTTATAACGGTTTATTTTTAATTCAATGTTGATTTAAAATTTTAATAAGCTTAACCATACACGTTTATAGATATTTTTGAATATTATCAATTTATCTAATAATGCCCTACTTGTGATATTTCTAATTAAAATGACAAACAGCTCGTAAACATCTCCTTAGCCATCTTCTGGTTTTGTGCAGGAATTATTTGTTGCCGAGTTACAGGTGACATTAACACAATTTACAATCGTAAGTAAACGCCCGGTAAATGAATTCATAGCGTTTTATGAACATGACAAAATGAGTTCTAAGACGTGTCGGATTGAATTATAATAATTACCGGGATGTTGGCAAAGTAATATACAACATGCACCAGTCTTAATGCCAATATAAATATTGACTTACATATTTGTAAATGAAGCTGTAAGTAAACAGCGAGTAGGACGAGACTTGTTTTCCTAACATACCCGTGAAAAAAAACGGACGAAGTAGAACGGAGTAGGGATGACAACGAAGATATATAAAATATACATATCGATATGACGATATATCGATATATCGACCTTAATTGAAATCCGAATTTCAAAAATGATTATTTACGCATTTTATAATCTAGTATATTTGTTTAACAAATTAATTTAGAAATGAATAAAAGAGTAAGGCTATAGAGAAAAAATATTAAACAAGTAAAAAGAAATATTCGAACATAAAAATTCAATATAACAGCATAACAAAATATAATTTCAATTAATTTTCCTTCTCTTTCCTTATTATCTGCCAAAAATAAGTAGGTATAAGAATACGATGATGATATGAAATGTGTCAGATTTTGAATCGAGATAGAGATGCTATTCAAAAACATATATTTCCAAAAATATATGGTTTTGAAATCCGATATTATATTATTTACATGCAAAAAATAACGTTTGCCGGGTCAGAGAGACATACAACAAACATACAACAATATTAAACTAATGTTAAACTCTACGTTGAGAGGTAATCGTATTTTTAATTAAAACAATACTTATGGTACAATTTGGAGCGTCATATTCTTTTAATCTGTATTTAAAGACAGTTTGTTACAGTTACCTACAGGTATCATAGTTGTGATGAGTGATTTTTGAACTGTGATGATCTTACGCAATTAAAGTTAACAAAAATTTAATTAAAAACCCTACAAGTTCTTCAAAGAGACGATTCTCGTATTAATTGATTGTAACGAAAACTTTAGTTTTTGCTAAATTTGAATATTATTCCGATGATTGTTTCATCAAAGGCGTGGTGACCATATTCAAGAGCTTATTAATAATAGAGTATAAACTATATAACTTTATCAAAAGCAATGCTGTTGTTAAATGTAGGTTCATTAGATGTGCTTCATCCTCTGCGTCGGCATCATTGTGTAAGAAACATGTTGTTCTGATATAAAGTAACACGTTGTTTAGAGAGCAATAAAAAGATCGAAACATACAATGTAGCCAAAGTAATGAGTCTAATTAATTATTATTTGAACGTCTTTGACAAAGTTACCGATGTTTTAGCGCGTAACAGTTGGATGTCTGTTTTGTTTGCTAATTGCATTATATAAATGTCTTTAATTGTTTTCTATTTTTTTGTTACTACTACATTTAGGTTATTATTTATTTTAAAATATTTTTCAACCTCGTTTACAAAAATTAACAAATGACATGAATGTGAAATATATATTTGTTTAAAAATATATAATCTTACTTGTAACACTAGTTACATTTATTATTTAAAAAGACCAGTATTACAATATGCAAAGCATACTTGTCAATAACCTTCACAGCATAATGAAGTCTCATCAGGTTTTAATGATTTAATCTAAGCAACATAACAATCATGACAAATCAATGCGCTGGCAATAAAAACACATGCTAGGTACATTGGTACAACCCACTAGCACAGCTGCCAGTTACATTGCGTAGGTGGCTTCGTGATAAACATCTGAACTGCCTTCTGCATTACATTAAGTGAGAGCTCATTATTATGCATTCATCACAACTGACGTCTCTGAAATAGGCGTTACTTCTGTTGTTATTAATGACGAGGTTGACAAGCACTCGATAGCTTGGTTGTGCCAAATGCTGTACGAACCGTCATACTGTGAACAGTATCCGTGAAATAGCAATATGCTAAAACAGATTTAAGATATGCTTCTTTCTACTCCATATCGGAGTCAGATGAGACTGTCGACACAAGTAACGCATTTTGAAACCGGAGATCATAAATCTAATAAATCATACGAGTACTATAAAATGTAAAAATAGACAAGTAGCCAACGGTTTTGTATAATATAAACTAAATGTTAACGGACATTAAAAATATATGATAGTCGTTTAAGAATTAACGGCATTTGTCGGCTACACTAACATCGCCGCCGTAAACCCGCCCTATTTAAATTGTTGTTGAACATGTACCGTGAAAAATAAATATTACTCTATAATTCAGCGAAAATCGTCGGTTTACTCTAGTGATTTTATAGCTATAATAAAAGAACCGTCAACCGCGGAGGCGCTCTAACAATAAACAGCACAGAGCGCGGCCTGCGTTCTGAAACGCTGCCCGCAACCTCCGTCAGTTAGTTCGACTTATTCGACACGTTTCCAAACTATTACAACAGATCCCTCGTAAACCTAAATCCTCAAAACTTCAATGAGATGTATACTTTATATGACATTTTCATGCTAAAATTACGCTGCTTCCAAGTTTTACACTTGCGATTAACGATCAGTTAAATTATTATATTTTTCTATCGTTGCTTAGCTTAGGTATGATATTAATATTTAATTAGCTTAGATATGATATTAATATTTAATTAGCTGAGGTATGATATTAATATTTACCGCCATTTGGCAAATAGCCCGTCATTCAAAGATATTAAAGCCACGTTTAGTTTTTCTCTACACAAATTAATTATTTGCATTTAGGTAACTGGAATGTAATTCCCATTTATTATGCGCATACAATAATTATTTTGTATTACTGAATTCCAATAATAACAACAATGTATAATTAATTCTCTATAAAAAGTTGTCTTGCTTGTCCTGTTTTATAAAATAAATCCATCCAATGTCAGTTTTAATCTATATCTATTCCTTTTCCAGTGTTGTTTTATATTGCACGATCACAGACATCGCTTAGGACTTTCAAAAAAATACTAGTACCTCAATAAGTAATAATTCCTCGAGGAGGGTAGACACGCGGTACCTGAATTGGCACTCTTGAGGGTTTCTTTAATAGCAGGTTCTTTACCTGTCCTTTTCAATTTACGAATAATGTCATAAGAAGTTTTTATTGCATTTTATAACTTTAATTATTTAACAGTTTAATAAATTGAACATGGTTAATCATGCTTATAGACAATTGCCATAACGCTAGTGCTCATGTCGCAGGAACTAACGTTGCTTAACTGTTTTATTGGGGTAATGACCTTATTTATTATAAAACGTACAAATTTAAGAGAAATTATGAAATTGCTCATTTAATAAAAATATGCATTTACAATAAAATTCGCTCTTGCTTTACGGTTAAGAAACTTTTCTGACATTTCAAACTTCCTTTTTGGGAATCTTTTGCAATAATACGAAAAATCTGATCGCTGATATTCGTCGCAGTCTGCGTGCAGCCATCCGGTGAACTAGTCGTGGACTTGGTTGAGTGGATGCTGATTGGTATTGCGCTATTTATTAGTATTTGGTTTGCCTCCTACGAAATTAATTGTCTTCATTTGTTTCAAGTACAGATTTTATATCTCGAAATTTTAATGTATATCAAAAGTAAAAATAACAATAAACCCACTATGTATAATTGTTTGTAGAAAACAAACCAAGGCAAAATACGCTCCATTGGAATAATTTGAAACGTTTCTCTCAAGTAACAAACGTTTAATGATTAAAATCTTATACACAGTTCGTACATACAACAGCCCATCAGAGAAGGACGTCTCTTGTATTTACTGAAAGTCACTGTTCCGTTCAAATAACATCGTGTAAACACGCCTAAGACAACATTTGTCTTAATGGCCCAGCGAAATTTACGTACTCAGCCACTGGAGCAATTATTGTAGAGAGCGAGATAGTCAGACAGACGGGTAGGTTAGAAACTCTAATTATGTGACAGTGACAAAATTCGTCTGAAAATTTAAAGCAATTTTGTAAAATAACTTAAAAATATCTAGAAATGTTGAAAGTCGGTTTACATTTAGATACGATTTCAAATTGCATTTTTTTATTATTTGTAAACCAAATCATAACTAAAATAAGCAATCCAATAACGGAGACTTTAATAAGATTTAATTTCAAAAATGTTATAAAGAGCACAAAAGTTAAACTTTTACGAAGGCAAGTCCACACGCGGCCTGACCGAACCATGCGGTGACGCCTCGCTGCGCCACGTGAGAACATTGCCGCTGTATCCCCATTGTTCTACTCGTACCCTTGCTGTATTGTCACGACCCAAATTAATTGTTACTGTTTCTTTATGTACTGCAAGATGTTGATCGTGTCTTTTAAACTTTCTTGGTGCATATGAACATCTATGCGTTTCCTGACTGCTTTATTTTATGCCATGCCTTGAGCTCATTCACTGAGAGTCAGTTACCAATCCGCCTCCCAGTTCGTGCGACCTCTCCTACTATCTCTTTATCATTGGAGACATAACTGCTGTTTTCATTTTCTGATATGTAAAGTAATATATTTTGCATATTTCTGCTCCAGTTGTCGCCGTCCTCTTGAGTTAACGCACCATCATATAATTTCTCTGTCTAGACAACACCTCAGCCACCAGCTCGTTATAACATTGCTATGAATAACACGCTGGGAATTAATGTAATAACGTTTTCCGCAACAGATTTTAAAACGGAAAGTGATTTTGAGACCGAGTTAATTGTTAGATTGATCGCACCTCTATCAACCTAACTAGCTATTACATTGTAAAACAAATTCTTTTAAGATAAAATGTATCGTAATTTGATTATTGCCATGTTTGTATCATAATGTAGGTTTTTAAATATTTTCATAGTACTAAAAGATTTGCAAGGTAAAGTGCTCGCCTGAAGTGAATGCAACTGCGGTGGTTGTAATTCAAGTAATCTGAAAATTAAAGTACGCCGATTGTGGTTTTGGATAGTTTGCGGATAAAACAAAGATATCATTTGAAACCGCTGGATGAGGGCATGATTATATGTAAATACCATCAGTGGGTCATATTTACAAATGATATTATAATATCTGTTTTCATAAAATACATAAAATACATTACATAATGTAATTTAAGATGCTGAATCTTTAACATACAAAAGATCTGGATTTACAAATTCTTAACTAATTTTATACTACTCTCTTAAATGCACTTTATTTTATGAAATCAATTTGATAAATAATAAATACTTACGTAATCCCAAAGTGTCAATTAAAAATTAATCATAGTACATACACAAAGAATGACAGACAGATCACCTGCGTCAATACAAGCTCCATTATACGTGTGTTTTTGTTTTGAAGTCCCATTTACGCACACAAGCGGCAGTATTGTTCCGTCTGTTACAACAGTTTCGACACTCCTCAGACACTCCTCGACGTCCGCTTTGACATGATTCTAAGTTTTTCTTAATCATTCACTCTTTTTTTAAACCTTGTATGTTAGACATACGGCTTGACTACAAAAATAATTAATTGTTTAGACTTTTGGAGAAACTGTTCAACATTTTACAAAGACATATTCATTATTTGTAATATCTGCACATATAGAAACTTTTAAACTTATTCAAATTTTAAATAAATAACCCGATAGGGCGAGGAGTCGAAATTGTTACCTCCAAAAAACCGCGCCTTCACTCTACTGTTTGAGTCATAGACTATTATTAAAATCCTATGGATTACTTATTTATACGTGAGGTGAAAAAAAAGAATTTGTTTTTAGATTTTTGATCTGATCCTTACATAATTTGGAATTCATTAGCATATTTACTTAAATAAATTAACCTTTAATGTTATAGGTATCTTGTCGTCAGTCGATTGTTTTATTTTTAATGGAGTTGCCATATGGAGAAAGTGCCAATTAAATACATAATCCGTTGTTGATCTCAAAGTCCCGTGGCTGGTTGGTGGCTGGTTGGTGGCTGGTTGGTAGCTGGTTGGTGGCTGGTTGGTAGCTGGTTGGTAGCTGGTTGGTAGCTGGTTGGTAGCTGGTTGGTAGCTGGTTGGTAGATGGTTGGTAGCTGGTTGATGGTTGGTTGGTGGCTTGTAGTAAACAAGACACTTCACTAACCTTATATGGTGTGAAAGCTTCGCAACATTGTGACCAGTCCGCGGTGGACTCAAATGGACTCGCGAATTTGATGTTCCGCAATTGATGGTTCTTTGATTAAAGAAATTTAAAAAAAACTGTGGTGTTAGACAAATTGTCTGTCTTTGCTTCATATTAGAAATAAATTATAATTATTCAGAATAAAAGGTTATTAGCAGACTAGTCGTACTGAAGTCCTAATTGTTATCTATTAAAAGAATGCATTTTGTTATTTTTACCTAAAATAATGATTTTAAGTTCGAAAATTTCGTGACATATCCTATATTTGTTACTTAATGCAATAAATACATTTCTGTAAAATTAATATTAGGCTTCACATATTTAATGAAGATGCTTAAACAGGATGCCGACGTGATGTAAATATGTACTTAGATTATTAAGTCATGCATATACATAAGGTACTGACATACTTTTTATGCAAACGGTGTTGCAAAAACATATGGTCGTAGAATGATGAAGGTACTCCGGATATTATCCACTGAGTCATCGACTCGGCATCTCGATAAAGAAGATAAAATTACTTCTTGTTTACGCAACGACATTTGGTACATCTTTTCATTTCATTATTTTTAGATAGCATAATGAAAAAATAATAAAGAATCTATGTATCTTACACTAATAATAAATACATAAAATTTAACAGTTGTAACAGTTTTTTATCTTGAAATTTGTGATTAGTTAAGTCTTTCTTTAGAGTGTACACTGCAATGCGCTGCATCCTGTATTAGGTAAACGAATACGAAAGTGATGCCATGGACTGGACTAACTTGCAGTGAGCGTCTAGTATTTGACAAGAATAATTTAATTAAATTGAGCACAAGTCCGCATTTCGTAGAAGTATGTTATGATTTCGTTTATTCGTTAGATGTAGTTGCCAACTCAATAGAGCCAGCAGTGTTAACAGTAGTGGTATAACTTGATTGTTTTGTATGGTAGTTTTAACCCAGCGTAGTCTCTGAACGCACCGTGAGGTCCGTCGAGCAGGTAGTACATAGTGATACATGATGTTGTATCAATTGTTGTATGATGTCATTACCATTCATTACACCGACATGTGGTTTAAGTAGAATTGAATGTGCATTGAAGTGTAATAATGAACACGAATACAGTTTCAGCTAATAGAAGCTAGTACTTAATCTCGAATGTTCTATGGAAACAGCCGGATAAAGTTGTCGTAAACGTAAATTTTCGACGCCACATAAACTTTTATCTCTTCTAGTAAACGTTTGGGCAGATCTAAAATTATCTTTACTAATATGACAAGTTTAATATTCAACATTTATTAGCGACACGCTCTAACTGCTATATTTATTTATTTACAGAAATAGCGAAAGTGCGAGCAAGTTTATTTCAAATAAATGGAGTCAAGAAGGAGCCCCTAGTCCTGCCGGAGGCCGACGGCATGGTCACCACGCTCACAGAAAAAGTATACGTTCCAGTAAAAGAGCATCCAGACGTAAGTATTGAGATTGTTAAATACTATTTATTCTCCTTTTATGTTTGTCAATTAATAACAACTACAGATATAAGTGTAAAAAAATATTGTATGTATAAATACAAAATACATACTTACTATTACTATTACTTATTTAAAGGTCGCGAAAATGTACATCATGTTAAAATAAAATAATCAATAGATTAAAAAAAGAAAGTTTATATATTATATCAATTCATCGATAAACAACAATATTTAAACCGTTATGGTGCTGGATAAGAAAAGACTGTTCTAACCCGGAAGATATTAACTTGCTGTCTTTAAATGATTCTGTCCTTACGTAATGTACGACGACCGAGTGGCGTAATGGTTACCATTCTAGACCGCCACGCAGAAGTCCCGGGTTCGATTCCCGGTCGGGCAGAATTTAAAGTGATGAACTTTAATTTCTGTTCCGGGTCTGGGTGTTTATATTTATAATAAGTATATATTTAGAAGTATTTATGTAATATATCAGTTTTCTAGTACCCATAGCACAAGCTCCGGCTTAGTTTGGGGCTAGAAGGTTGTGTGAATATGTCACCAAAAAAAAAATATATATGTAATGTATATAACGAACGAAACGTAACTGAGCTTTGTAACAACACAAAGCAATTCAACATTAACGAATTAACGTTAAAACCTTTGTCAGTTCTATCGTGTCACACCCAATCCAAGTATAGCTATCTCAGATTGCCGCGACAATCTCCAGCCGTTATTTCGAGAAGGGTTTCGGTCGATTACGCCATAGATTGAGATAACTGCTACAGGTTGTACTTTTATTGCTTCGCTTGACAGAATGAACGGGTGTTAGTCATATAAATAGAAACACAAGGTTGCCTGCTTACTACATTTGGTGACTTATGTCAGGGTGATCTCGTGCTTCGACAGGCTCTCTCGTACTGCAATCTCATTTACGCTCTCAGTACACAACGGAATCATTAGTCCCCCGACTAATTATTGCTCAATATGCAGCCAAAATACTTACCAGATAGCAAATAGTTCTTTTAAAGTATTTAAAGTGATTAAATGTGTTCAGTGGGTATATAAATTATCTTCCATTCAGACGAGCTCGATCTAAACTAAGCAATCTGTTTTGAAGTGCTCTATTTGGATATTAAGTCACTGACCTAAAGATATTTATAATTTGTAGTGGCAAGGTTTCTCATCTTAGAAATTATTTTTATGACTTGTTCGAAATACTCTTAGCAAAGTATTTCCTGTATCCAATGATTTCTCTTCTTATTGGATCAAAAAACATGTCTCTAGTATTTTTCTTAGTAAACTATTTTTAATTATATCTTCACTTCTTATATATAATCACTGCTATTTAAAAAAGAGTTCGAGTGTTAGAGCAAATAACGATCGGGTTTTTATTAATAATAGTTGATGGTAAATGTTGAAAATTCATATTGTATCAGATCTGGTGAGCCGCGCTCCGTCGGCGCCATCCTCCCAGTCGATTCCTTATAAGACATTTTATGTTTTAAACATCTTACAATTATACAAAAAAAAATTGTATATTGGTATCGTGTATTGGTTTTATTAGATATGCACCGAATAAACGAATACTGAACTATTCGGTTTAATCTTTACCAAACCGGATATTTGGCCGAATTATTCGGTAATAAATGTTGACTTTAGTTTAAGAAATTCGTTTATTCGAGGCTTAAAGATATTATTTTGAGGTTTAAAAATAAATGCTGACTTAAGATTTGTAATAAATGATGACAATACATGACTAACTAAACGTTACAAAATAATTGAGTTTTGAATCAACATTTATTTTCAAACCTCAAGTCAACAGGTTTTAAAATAAAAGTTGATGTAAAATTTTATTTCTTTATTCGTAAATAAAGATTTATTAAACACAGCTTTTAAAGGACTTTGTGGACTTAATATGCACCGAATACCAAATGAATATTCGGTGTATCTCTAGTTTTTATCGATGCATTCATAATAATAAGTTCATGTAATGTTTTGAATATGTATAACATATTTCCCTTAAAGCAAATATTGTAATTATCATTGCATCATTTAAATAATTGTGGGAATCATACAATGTATACATAAATCTCAAGATAAATTGATAGTTGAATAATATTGACTAGCGATCAAAAGGTCCGTCTCAAGAAATCTACCGAGCACTCAATAACACAATTCTCCTTTAACGATGTAGGTACTGTCATTGTTCTCGGAATCATAAAATACATCGTGATATACAAAACTATTTATTAGAATAGCGAAATTATTTTAAATACGACTACTACGCAAGTTTTGAACATTTACATTCATAGCTATGCACTCTTTGGTTTTATTGTTTCCAAAAAGTGATTCTGAACCGAACGTTAACTAAAATAGAAATAGAGTTGGCAGAGTAATCCGTGTGTCGAACTCTTTGTCGATATAATAGCAATCCGTGTGTCGAACACATTGTCGATATAATGCTTTAGAGCCTCGCCGTGACTAAAGCCACTAAATATTTTTCACTAGTTTTGCATATTTCTTGAAGCAGGATCGACCTTGTCATGTTACCATTACCACTGTACGTACAATGCCTAACTACCTAATTTATAAATCTTCCATTTACGTAAAATATATAGCTCTGGTCCCGGCTTCATAAGCGTCTGAACAAACAAACTTTAATTCCTTTAATTATACCTGAATCAGAGGGTTTTTAGAATGTCGAAGGGATTATTTTTTATTTTCTTTAAAATTACTAATTTGAATTCTCACTCTCAACCCAGCCCCTCACCACTCGTGATTTGACCTTCTTAGACCCGTGTCTTAAAAAACATGTTAATTCTTTAAAACATAATTTCTGGACAACATCTCATCCTCTCAGGCTGTGCATTGGACAACCAGTGATTCAGGACATGTCCATTTATATTGAAGCAATACCTGTATTGGCCAAAATGTGTAGAATATTCTCGCCCCAGTAAATATAAACATTAAAATAAATACCTACATTAAAGCAGTTCATTCAAGACCTTCAAAATATAATTCGAAACCTTTTTGTTTTCAAATAATTCTGTGAAGTGGCGAGACTGAACTGATTAATAACTTAAAAAATATTATAGATAGATTTCCCTTTATGATGTAAGTTTATAGTTTATTGCCAGCCTAATTTTGTCTTAATGACTTGTTTGAACGCGCTGCGTCGCTCGTGATACTAATGTTCGCTCTTCCGCTCGGTATATCTTATTTACGGCTATGGTGTTGAAATAGAATCAGAATCAATTTAGCACAATCATAAATATTTCATCTTTAAATCTGAAGAAAGACGAGAAATCGAAATGAGCAGGAATCAAAGTTTCAGCAAACTCACAATCACTCGGCCTGACTGTTACT
>JAPOND010000191.1:407903-418491 GCA_028829205.1 Ithomia salapia aquinia | reverse complement strand
CATTGTTTACGATTAATATTTATACTATTGCGTTTCGCTAATAAATATAGGATTCTCAACGATTTGCAAAATCAATCTCAAAAATAGATATTAGCTATTTAAAAGTTAGTAAATTTTAATTATGTGGTAACAAAATAGGACTTAATAGGTGTACCGAATATATATTTTTTGGATATATGGGGTAGGTATCATTTTCTATTTTCATTAATATAAAAAAAAAGCTTTTGTTAATTTTTTTATACCTCTGCAGATTTTCAAATATTGGAATGACTGTCGCTGTTGACGAAGATAAAATATGGGATCATTTAAATGTTATGCCAGATGAAATATTAATTTGTATTTTTAAATTTCTGCCTCTGGATTCGTTACTTAACTGTGAAAACGTTTGTAAACGCTGGAAAAAACTAGCTCGAGATCCATCATTATGGAGACGGATAGTTCTGGTTTACTCCGGGAAACCAGGACAAAGTGAAGTAAGTGACAAGAATTTAGAAATTATATCAAGTCACAGTGAATGTATTTGCTGTATAAAGATTCAATATGAATATAACTACTCAGTTATAAAATTTGTAATAGAGCAATGTAAAAATCTTACAAGTCTAGAATTGGTCATGTGTCGAATAGGTAATGAGTTTGAACATGATATTTTAAACTGGCCTCATTTGAAAAAAATTAGTTTAAAAAATTCTATTGTACTTTCAAGTAATACAAATGTACTTATTAAATTTGATCATTTTAAGGATTTAAAATATTTAGCTTTACCTGATTTTGGTCTGTCTCCAGTTAACTGTAATGCTTTACTTCAATGTCACCACTTATCTTCTATATTTATTGAAAAAATCAAAGATTTAGAGTTAGCTTTTATACAGGACTTGATATTGTCTAAACAAAAAACCATAGAAACATTGCATATATATGGTGGTAACTCAATTGATAATACCTCTCTGCAATTGCTGTCCAAATGTCTATCACTTAAGGATTTAGCCATAATAAGATGTGAAAACTTGACTGATGAAGGATTATTATCTTTAGCACAGTTAAAAAATTTACAGCACTTGCAGATATGGAATAATAACTATTTCACTGAAAATGCTCTTTTACAAACATTGGGTACAACAACATTTGCTTCTTTAAAAAGCTTGAGCTTATCTAGAATTCAAAATATTACTCCTGTGATTGTTGATTTAATATCTGAGTATTATAAAAACCTCAAATTCTTGGCATTATATCAGTGTCCTAAAATCATTAATACTGATTATGAAAAGCAACTAAAATCAAAATTTAGAAACATTGAAGTAGTGCTTTATTAAAAAACCTGTAAAATAAAAACTCCCAATAAATCCACAATCTAAATTTATTCACAGTATAAATAATGGCAATATAATAAAGGAAAAAATGATAAAATTCATTAAAGTACAATGTTATTAGATCTTGATTCTTTACATATCTTTTATATATATATGTTGGAGCTCTTTCTCATAATAATCACTTATTAACTAAGTTGTACTAAACATATAGCAAACTTCTAGGTAACTATAGTAAAGAAGTCATGAAAAAACAAAATAAAGAAAAGGTGGCTTTAATAATTATGAAAAGATAAGATTTATATCAGTCAATAATGCGATGTAACTTATACTTGTATTATTTTCATTCTTAGTTTAAGGATAATTCATTGTTAATATAGATTAAGAAATTCAGTATATAAAAATATTTTTCTATATCCTTCTTTTAATTTCCAAGCATTTATCACAGCAGCCCTACAAATTTATTACTTTACAAATCTAATAAATCTTTTCTGTTGTATTATTAAAACTTAGCATATTTAAGTTGAAAGGAAAATTTTATTAATGAATTTCATTTACATTCCTATGTGATAGATAGGACATGTGTTGACAAGATCATGTGTTTTTTAGAAAGTGAAAAAAATAATGATTGAAATATAAAACAGGTGGTCATTAATTCACTTTTCTATAATTTTTTTGATTTAACATAATTTTTTTCTCAAGTTTCCTAAATTTTTGTACACATTTTGGTTCAGTACAGGAACAATAAATTACAGATAGCTAAGTTAAAAACGTGTTTATTACTATATATATTATTTTATAAATGTTCTAATAATCAGTAATATTTACATGAATCTTATGTGAAATATTTCTAGACAATAGTCCTAAAATAATTATTAAAACTAGGTGCAGCATAAAAATGTACTAATAACTAACATGTGTTAAACTACTATTCAAGCCTATGAAAAAGTATACTATGTCCAAATACATAACAGGAAATTGCTTAAAACTATTTTTGTCCTTTTTATAAAAAAATATAGCATGGTAACAAATTACTTATGAATATAATTGAATTTTACTATGTAACAGGTTCTTACATACAATTTTAAATGAAGATATTTTATAAACCTGCAAAATATAAAGTTTTGTTTAAATTAATAATATTAAACTGAAAATTACATTTTAAAGTGGTTGAAACCTCTTTACATCTGCTTCTGTAAAATCTACAAAAGAAATAATAGGATAGGATATAAATAACTAACACAGTATTAAAGATAGGGATTTAAAAGTGATTTAGTTAAATATATCTATTTTCGATGGGACTAAAACAAACAACGGGTACTTGAGGTACAGTCAATGAGAAACCTAGATTTAAGATTGTAATGCTATCCAGATGTATGTATAGTAAAAAATATTTGCAAATAAATACATATTTACCATTGTGTTCATAATATACATACTAATTAAAAAAATATTATTAGAGGGATTTTTGTAAAGTGTACTTTTGAGTCATATCAAAATCCATATAAAATCTTAGTGCAATCAAAATATTTAAAAACCAATTTATTCGAATTTCACTAACTCATTTAATAAAAGTTTTATACCTTGTGTATCTATCATTTATAATGTTTATTTTAATGTCCCTCGATATTATTATCATAAGTAATTAGTCCAAATTGCAATTTTCGTTGCATCAGATTGTTTAAAAAAAAAATTATCATCTAGTCCTTTAGATATGTTACTATAAATCTATTTTTTAATGTTAATATTGTTTTTATGTTTACCATTCAAAACTTTGTACATAGTCGTATACATATACATAATTACTATTAATAGTAGATAAATAATTATCATTATTGGTCTGGTTTTAACTTTTAACTATGGAACAGTTTGTATATTTAATAGATATTGTAAAGAAATGTCAAAACATCCAATCTTATTTGATTATATAATAATGTAATTATATTTTCATAAATTTTTAGTGGAGTTTAAAAATATAGTCTTACCTATGTATTTTATCAAATACACGTATTTTAGCATCGATGTCTAAAGATATTTTTTTGACATGTCTCAAAAGTAAGCTCGTAGGATAATTATACGTACAAAAAATATGAAAATTAAAATATATATGTGAATAAATGTCATACACATAATATAAACTTAACTGCAAGTAAAAGAACACGTAAGCATTAAAATATGATACTATAATTATATATCATAATTTGATCATTAGAAACTTATCATAATAGGGAGACCGAATAAGGGGCGGACCTCGACTACACTTTCGGAATTATCACGTTAAAAGAATCAGATGTTAAAAAAACATTTTTACAATTTTTAATCTGCGGGCACACCTCCGAACCATATACATCTAAATTCACAGTAAACCAATTTTATACACACAGAAATAAATACATATAAATGTTTACGAAAGAATCATCAGGAAACGAGTCACCAAACATAAAAACCCCCTAACTTCACAATCTATACAAAAATAAAAAACTACCTCGGACGATCATCGTTTCCGTCCGCGCATGAACTGCAGCGCCTTGGCCATGAGGGGCGCCTTCTTGGGCTTGAAGGAGTTGGTGAGCACGGGCGCGGGCGCGGCGCGACCGCTCTTCAGCACGTTGGAGGTCAAGGACAGCGACGCCACGCGCGCCGCCGGACTCGCCGACGCCGCGAACGCAGTGCCGTGCTGCGCCTACACCGGGTAGTAGCGTACGTTATGTCACTGTCTTATTTGGTTAAAATATGAACCATTATTTGGTTATTATGAACGAGGTTGGTTTATTTTCGTTCATTATTGTAGTATGTAGCCTGTCTTGTTTTATACCACGGAAATTTTGTATTTAACTTCTACAAATAAAATTTTACCTTGTTTGGCTGATGTTCTCTTTAAGTTAATGATTTTGATCGTTTAAAGTGATCAGCCATAGTACAGGGTGATATACATTTATTAGCTTTGTGGTCGTACCTCCTATGGTACCAGCACATGTCGTGAGTGTCTCTAAAACGCTGTTAACAATCACAGACTAACTTGAAACTTCTAAATCCATTTTTTATTTCTTTGTATTGATTCTATCTTACCATATTATTTTTCATATTTTTAAATGTTATTTATGCAAAAGAATCTTTGAATATCTATAAATTATTATATTTAAGAAACCTTAAACCTGTACATTGAATATCTGAAAAAGTAACTGCTATGCTAAAGTTTATAGTAAAACCGCCAAAACAAAACTTATTAGATTTTTGTCTATTTGTTCATGCATCACGCAATAGGTTATATATAATATATTTGATATGGTTATTGTTTTACCTAATAAGATACTTTTACTGCGAAATTATTCTAAATTAATTTTTTATCGATACCATACCGAAACCGATTAAATAATAAATCCACCGTGCTAATTTTGACGTAATTTTGAGCGGTAATTATTTTTATTCTAAGCTAACATAAATTATTATTACTTATTACGATTACATTAACAAGAAAAATAAAGAACTTCGTGCCAATTGATATATACCTACTTTACATACATTATATACCTAATGAGAAAAAGTTCCAATATTAATTTTAATTTAATAAGTTTTGATGTAAAGTAAGTACGATAGCTAACCTGTTTCTTGGCAATATTCCGCGGTGGTTTGACGACGCTGTCAACATACGCCATCTTGGTTTGCTTGATGGGTGCTTTCTTTGCCTCTTGAGTCATTTTGATATTGGCCGTTAAGGATCTTAGCTTGATTTCTTGCTCTTCTTGGCATCGCTATCATAAACAATTTTATTATACATAATTAATTTAGTGCAATAATTCATGAAATATATCATATACAGTAGAATATCATTATTCACTACTCCGGCACTATTATTAAAAACCGGAGGATTGAGAGAGGTGCCGGATTATTGGAATGTTTGGATTACTGAATTGTATAGAAAAAAACCCTACTAATATTATAAATTCCAAAGTAACTCTGTCTGTCTGTCTGTTACGCTTTCACGCCTAAACCACTGAACCGATTTTTATGAAATTTGGTATAGAAATAGAGTTAACTTTGAGAAAAAACATAGGCAAATTTTATAGCAAAAAAAAGGGGGAGAAAGCGTTAAACGAGGGGATGCATGTTGTATGGAAGTTCCTTGTTATAATAGATATA
The DNA here is from genome assembly GCA_028829205.1 of Ithomia salapia aquinia. Classification (NCBI taxonomy): domain Eukaryota; kingdom Metazoa; phylum Arthropoda; class Insecta; order Lepidoptera; family Nymphalidae; genus Ithomia; species Ithomia salapia. The sequence continues at coordinate 413,047 of JAPOND010000191.1, read as the reverse complement.
ACAGCGAAACTTTGTATTTAGACACTTTAAAAAAATCGAAAGGACATAGGCAACTTTTTATCGCAACAAAAGGGTTGAAAGGGTTAATAGACTTTTCATTTCAGCAGCCTCACGTAAAATGCTGGGAGTCTTTTTAGCCAAGATCTGTGGGCTATTATTATTAAAGAGCAAAGACGGTCAGACGACTGTCGGACGTATGCGACTATTGAAATTTGATGCGCTGCAAAGTTTAAAATCTTTGTTATTGTCTCATTAACACAAACTCTTTCTTTTTGCAAATAATTTATTTTCGAATTTACTTTGATGGTAGGTTTTATGATAATGTTATATTTATTAGTTTCCTTTTTTTATTAGATTAGATTATATTCGTCTTTGTTTTATTAATCTTTGATTATAAGAAACCTTATTTTCTTCATTAAGATTTTTCTTTATTCAAGATTTCATTTTCAAGGACAAACTCTAAAAGTTGCTGGTGTACAGTTAGAAAAACTGTTTTTCCCATGGGCAGCTATTCCATGTAGTGTTTACACGAATACCAAATTGGTAAAATTTTTCAAGGCTAATAATGGAAAAACTAAATACGTATATAAAAATGTATTAAATTCACTGTATGATATATTCGCAAGACCACCACCAAAGGGCGAAAGCTAGTCATCTATATATCCATTGATGTTCGTCAGTCTCTTAGCGAAATTCCAAAACTTGTTTGAGTTTTGAAATGTTAGTCGTAGTCCAGGAAAGGTTTAAACAGTGAGTAAATATGTAATCGTCGCTATGATAGGTGATGCTATGTACAGCGTGCGCCGGCGGGTGTTGGGTTATAGGATATGTCGGTGTGTTGAAGTGTGTTACATTCTACTAATAAAAATAATACCAACTTACAATATACATTTCTCTCCAAGTTTCCATCTCCTGTCGTTTCTTACATCTAAAACTTTTTTCGCAGAACTTCTGCCACAAGTGATCTGTGTCATCCATAAGGTAGGGGTTGTAATGCTCCAGCACAAACAGTTGTTGAGGAGTTGCTTTATCCACCACTGGTTTTAATATTTCATATGGTACTCCACCCGTGTATTCGAGGGCTTAAATAATATCCATAATTAAAATAACTTCCAATTACATAGACCAATAATAGAAAAAGGTACATTTTGTATGTTGGGATGTAAAAGATATATGTACTAATTATATTCTTTTAAAACATATTTCACTATAAATCGACATTTAGGATGGACCATAGGTTGTACACGAGTCCTTTAACCCACCAAAAATACGCATATATTTTTTAAATATTGTTTGAAATATATTAGTACAAATATCTATGAGATAGATATCCTCATTTGGCATTAAGCATTTGGGTGACTTTTACTATTTGTGTTAAATGGAAAATTGTATTGTGTCTACTCATTATTATATTATCATGTTGTATTATCGTTTGTACAAAACGCTAATTTGAAGTATATATTTAAAAAACTGACACAAAACATCTAAAAAGTATAAAAATGATATTTTTTGTAGTTACTGACGTCGTGTCGGCGGGGACCGTGGTAAATATGTATGACAGTGATTGTGTTTATTTGACGATGTATCATTACATATTTATTTATTTATTTACCTTCTATATGTTCCTGCAGTACTTGCACGCACATGTCATATAAGGATGTTATTTTTCCTATGACTTTGTTACCCGAGTACACTTTCGTTCTGGAAAAATATATTATAAATAGTTATTTGAGGAAAAATAACAAGAATAAAAATAGACCGGATACCCGTTACAACGACAATAATTTGTTCATATAAAAAATAAATATACATAATACTGTTTATTTATTATTATAATATAAAATGTTAATATTACATCATGTAATCGTTTATAATATACGTCGTACGGGCGTGTGACGGCAGATGAAGTGTCGACTAGCAATGGACATCGTCTCATCCGTCCCGCGGGACCGGTGGAGGGAAATACTAAATGTATAGATACTAGATAGATATGGAGACAATAGTGGCCGAAACGCAAAACTAATATAAAGTAATAGTAATAAGTGAGTAGTGGTGAGTACCTCTGGTTCTTGGAGGAGACGGCGCTGCTCATGGCGTCGTCGTCGCTGAAGTGCGGGAGGCACTTGGGCGGCGCGCGCGGCCGGTAGTGCGGCGAGATCTCCGGCAGCGCCAGCACCTCCAGCGACGGCAGCGGCGCCAGCTTAGTGCTCGGAGATAGAAGGCTGCCCGGACTCAGCTGCAACTACCACGAGTCATTACTTTTGAGGTTGCCTTTTAAAACACTACTCCATCATTCAATAATGTTACCAATGCGATCGGAATCTAATCGACTCCATATATAATAGTGTGAGAACGAAGATTTTTCGTGATGTTGAATTTCAAAAATTAATTCTTAGAAAATGCTTACGTTATAAAATTATGGTTAAATTTCATATTTTGGTTTTCTAGACTCAGTAATGTGAATAGAAAAAGACATTTGTCTTTTTCTAAGTAGATTTTATAAGTATAGAAAATATTCTTTCAAGTATTAGTATACAATAGTAATAATATAAATGCTCCCCAAGCCGGCTAGTCACCGTGGGGGAAGTGGCTATTACCTTCCAACATGTTTACCCAATAAATGCACGCATAATATAACTCGACATCTTAAAAATACAAAAAAAATAAATTGATTATATCCTCACCAATAAAAGTAAAGAATTCCAGGACTGTAGAACAATAAAGAACCTTAACTTCAACAACCACAGAATGGTCAGGGCCAAGCTTCTTATACTGCTACACAAGAGATTACAGAAGGATGGAAAAAGGAAATAATAGTTTTTATCGAAGGTACATTAAATTTGGATGTTCAAAACAAGTATAACAAGTTCAAAGAACCAATAAAGATGGAGAAAATAACTAAACCAGAAAATAGAAAAAACGCATCAAAATGGCTAACGGAAGAAACAAAACAACTTTTAAAAAGCAGAGCGAAAATAATATCTACGAGTGACAAGGCAAGAAGGACAAGAATGGAAATAAGCGAGGTAAGCAAAAATATAAAATTAAGAATAAGAAAGGACCAACAAAGACATGGGACTAGACATACTGGAAATAAAAATTCAGAAAACTGGAGGCATTAAGAAAGGTAAAAAGAAACTATAAGAAAAAATGCAGTGGATACCCAATTTGTGTAACAAAACCATGAAACGCAAAACAAGACGTCCAGAAATTATGTCAATAGCAACCAACTTTTTCTGCGACCTGTATTCCAAAAAAAGCATCAGTAACCCGACCAATTTGGCATAGACTTAAAGCCGATAGACTTAAAACCACCTATATAAAGAAATGTACGAGAACAAAAGACGTCACCATATCTATTAGAAAGCTTAAATGGAAGTGAGTAGGACATACAATCAGAGGCAAAGAGAAATGGTCGAAAGCAGCATTGTACTGGTTCACAAGTCATAACAAACGAAAACGAGGTAAGCCACCAAGAAGATGGGTAGAGATAAAAGCTATGGCGGGTGGTGGATGGTCAACAGTAGCCCAGGACAGAGAACAATGGACACAGTTGAGGGAGGCCTTTGCCAACAAGAGGAACACAGACGGGAGCTAATAAGACAAACTTTAGAAAATTAACTTAAATGCAAACAATTTATTAATGTAATAGAGAAAAAAAAGATATTAATGTAATTGTAAATAATTTATATTTTTTATCAAATAATATCAATCGATGTGTATGTAGAATAGGAGATTGTCTGAATAAAGGGTATCTATATATTAATACGTGAAGCAAAAACTTTGGACCCCTTTTTACAGGAACTTCGTGGACAGAGGGGTATGAAATTTGGCACAGTTATAGTTTATATATAGGAGAAGTGCAGAACGCTAATATTTTTCAATAATAATGCTTATAAAGTACATTAAATCAATAAATAAAATATTACACACACAACAATGCTATACATTACACAGTACACACACTATTTCATCGTTTAGTTTGACACTGTCAATTTCAAGTATATATTTGTCTGATGTCAAGTAGTCGCATAGAGTTAATTGTCGCTTGACGTAATAGAATAAAAACAAACATAAATAAGCATAGAGGTGTTACTGAAACCTGACGTAGATAGAAGTGTCCGTCTAAACCCTCATAAGCATTAAAACCTGAAATTCGGTCGAATTTTGACCGCTAGGCGATCACTAGTTATTATTATTAGTACTAATAACAATATACACGGATACATTAATTAATTTATTTTTAAATTAATGTCTTTATTTGTTGTAGGATAAAGAACAGATTACAATACAGGAATCTATATAAATATAAGTTTTTTTATTTAAAATAGTATTAATATACTGTTGATAACATTGTGTAATACATTGTTGTAATTTTCTATTTATACACTTACTGTTTCAAATAGTTTTTAATTGTTTTTATAATGATAAGGACTTTTAGATTATTCATTTCAATGTTATTTTCAGATTGGTAGGTAAATTAAAATAATATAACTGTTACTTGAGCACATAAAAATACTTTTACTTATCAGTAATTAAATGTAATCATTATATTTTTGGAGCTGTTATGTGGTTTGTTAAAATATTTGAACAATACTATTAAATTTATTAAGAATTCTTACAGACATGTTATATAACTAAATAACACTTACATCATAATTGGGAGAGTTTGGGGATGGCATATTTTCCTTTGATAGTCCCGACTTCTTCTTTGGCTTTGTTGGACTCACAAACATGCCAAGTGCTTCAGCAAAACTGGCACCTACAAGTTCATTTTAAAATAATTTATTTATAAATTTTAAATATATTTAAGGTATTCCTTCACTAAATATAATATAAAAGAGAACTCTAACCTGAACCACAGTCTATCCCATCATCACTGTCGTCTCCCTTTTTGGTAGGTTTTTCCTTTTCCTCTGAGGATTTGCTTTTATGTTTGCTGGAACTAGACTTATGCTTACTTTTCTTAGTACTTTCACTAGTGCTATGACTGCTATCGGATTTTCGTTTACTGTTACTTGATTCTGTGTCTTTTGATGAATGTTTCTTTTCAGTTTTGTGACTTTCCTTATCTTTCGAGGAATGATGTTTATCTTTAGATTTTTCTTTCATTTGCTCATCTTTGCTACTTCTTTCTACTGAAC
>JAPOND010000191.1:282966-295651 GCA_028829205.1 Ithomia salapia aquinia | reverse complement strand
GCGTCTGCAATAGTAGTGTAGTTTAATGCCCTCGTCGGATTCTACTCGAAGAACGTCGACATTGTCGATAGCTTTTCTTCCGACGGGGTTTATTACTGTTAAGTGTCGCATCCGCTACGAAAGCCACGTCAGGCGAAGTAGCGCGACGCGGAGACGGGGACGACCTACAGAGCGTGATCGAATGCGGATGGATGTAAGAAATAAAGTCATCTGTGTCTGACTTTAGAGCGGCTGTTGTGTTGTGACTGTGACTCGCTTGTCCCCATCTCCGGAGTCATATCGGGATCGGCCGTAATCGGGTCGCTTTCTACTATACACTGGGACTACTTTGACGTCTGTGGTTGTATGGGTCAAACCATAGGTTAAGCCTGAATAATTAATAGTGTTAAGTGAAATTTGGAGTTAAAGTGCCTTAAAAATAGACAACAGATCATGCGACTAAGTCAAGCCACTAAGATTTACTGCCATCCCGATTCGTAATTTATTTATAGATTTAGAGTAATTATTTTTGTATAATTTATGTACGAGTACGAATTAAAAACATATAAATTCTTAATTTAAAAATAGATGCTTATGACTAAAATTTGCTATGTCTACTGAAACTATAACGTTGAGCTAGTGCCTTATTCAATTAATGTATGTATTAGTAAATCTTATTTTATATTAACTAATTTAATCCGTCCAAATTGCCAATTACCTGCAATAAAGTTTGAAAAAATATAGTTAGTTTTTTATTTATCTTAAGGTTCTATCTTAATCTTAAGGGTTAAGCTCAACAAGTATTACGAACTAACGAACGAACTGTACAGGAATAAATTTATAGTAAATTTGTACGCGGTAGAAGTAGGAGCGAGAGGTATAACAGCGAAGTCTCTCTATAACCTATTTAAAGATCTCGGCCTTTCATTATAAAGGGGCCCCTTAAACCTACACCTGGGTCGCAAGTCCCAGGCATTGTTGGCACTTCTTTCCATGCAACGCGATGGGCCCGGCACCCGCGCGTTGAATCCATGGAATGCTAAGAAGCTACGTCTCAATATGATTCCTAATAAATAAGTGGAATTTAAAGATGTTTAAAATTCATTCACCCGTCTAAAAAGGAAAAGATTCGCTGAAGTCTAACTATATTTTGGTAAAGCTGTGTGATAGGTATATTAAGATAAAGTTATTATTAGTTTTCTATCGTAGAGCTGTAAGATGATGATGAGTACCTAAGTTTCAAATCGCTTTTATGGCAATCGCAGATACAAAGTTGCACACGAGAGTAGCTATTAAATCCAGGAGAGGGCGAAATAAGAAGATAAAAACTAGTACAATTTTAAAAAACATTTTTTTTGTATGCGAATATTATTTTTATACATCATTTTAAGGCTTTTGATATAATACCAAGTATTATAAGTGAACAACTTTTAGCTCTGCGAAATTTAATACGGTTTAACACATAATCAGATGCGTTAAACAGTTATAAGGGTAGAGATAAATGAAAACCAACCTACATCTAAAAAGCCTTGTATAGAATTAATGTAAGCAACGATAAATTTTATCATTAATATGCCTAATTAAACCAGACAGTTATTTATATTTTTTTTACATTTAAATTGAATTCCTGACCAAATATGGTGCTGTAGGTTCTATTCACTCCATAAATAAAACCTGGACAAAATAATAAACATTTCTTATAGACTAAAGAATCGATAAAAGCTAAGAAAAAAATAATTAAAAAAAAGTTGTAGGAATTTAAAATAAGTTATCGCAAGATTAAAGACGCTCTATTAAAAAACAAGAATCTTCCCACATATTTCAAAAGAATGCGTAAGCTAGCACAAAAATGGTCAAACGATTTAACCAGTTCTCGTCCAGTCTGAAAACGGCACGCATCAAGGAGATGAGATCTCTTAGTTGGTTTGCGTGAAACAATCACGTGTGAAGGGGCACACCTCACGTCGGTATTCGTGCCCAAGATTAGATCTCAGCGCAGGCGACGGGCACGCGACCACGGACACGTGCTGATCTGACAACGACCATTAGCACACGGCGCTAAGAATCTAACTCGCGCTAAATCAAGATTATTACCAAGTAAATAACTCAACACGAAATACTTCAACAAAGATGTTCCACGATAAAATAGAGTTCTTTGAATAAAATTGTCTGCACTCGGCGCATCTTCAGTGAAATAAGCAATCTTCAGTGAATAGCCAATCATTCCAAATTACTGTAGAATAAAATCAAAGTCAACGTTTCCATGAAGGATGAAGTCGTTTACATGGCATGAAATATTTATATAAAACGCTGCGTGGGGCCGGTTTACAACGCAAAACCAAATCATACGTTTACGCTAATAAAAATGCAACGTTTAGTCTTACATAATTCAGTTTATTTTGAAGAGATTTATTGTAAAACCTTGGTGCATTGTTTAAATCTCCCTACAAAACTATCGAGTGTAGGTTTATAAAGATCTTGGCTTGATTAAGGGCGCCTCGCTTCGATATCTTGTTTTGATTCCATTGAACGAATTATTAGATAGTATCTCTAAGGCTCGGCTCGGCCACGCAAATAAAATATTACTATAGATTTAATGCTTATAAAGTATCTTGTAACAATGCATTGCTTTTTTATGTCTTAGAAATGTTTAAGATATCGGTAATTATGCTGTAATTAATTATGTATGTACCTATTTAATGAATCTTATACATGTTTGACTAAAGAAGCTTTGGCCAGAAATAATAGTCATGAAATGCGATTCCGTTATTTAAATATCGAAATCGCTGTAATAATTTTATATATTTTTTTCCAAATCTTTAAAAAAATCAGGCACATGTAATATTATTTTAAAGTTAATACTATATGACCAATATAAGTTTTAAAGTAACATGACATATTATTAGTGTTACGTAACATGACATATTATAAGTCATACGAGTAAAATTATATATATAAAAAAATAATATTGTTTTAGGCTGTAAAAAGATACTTTAAAAACACGTACTGATAATTTTTTTGACGCGTTAAATCAGTGCATTCCATGCAGAAAATTACAAACGTCTCAACTTGATGCTTGATTACACACTATCTTAGACATGATGAGAGGCATTGCTTAGGGAACTGATGCAGAGGAACTAAGAAAAAAAATAAACACCGGGAAGGAACACCAAGACGGCAGCAATGTAATGACAAATATTAACATTCAGACATAATAGCCACATGTACCTACATAATCGATATAGAGCTTTAGTCGTAATTCAATTTAAACCGCTTATATTAAGGATCGATACATGTAATCGATTTTAGGTCATTATAATAGCGATTACTCGATACCAGTAACAGATATTCGTATTGCAATTCGTGTATGTATTTGCATAAGGATTGTAGGGTGCAGTCGCAGTTACGTATGGAGATTCCGGTGCGAAAACAAACTCACAAGGTTCCCATCAATCCCTGCGATTCAATTGGTCTTGTCTTTTATTGATTTATTTTTTGTTAAAACCAAAACACTAACACTTTGTTTAACATGAGAAGTTAGTTTAGTTTTTATCTATCCTTTAATAATGAGATAAAGATAAGTAGTTTTACGATAAAATCCCTAATTGATGGAACTATAAGTGAATAGATATTAATGAATCCAGATAAGTACGCAACATGTGCGTACTCCATCTATCACGGTTATTGAACCGTGTCATCATTAACTCACACTGGGCTGACAGTTCCTTATTTGTGAAACAGGAATAAAACAGGTAGGTTTGGTTCCTATGATTCCCTCACAGACTATCACTCAAACTAATACTAAAGTGATATGCTTGATTCGTTATCCACATTGACGAATGGTTTCTACCGCCGTTTAATATTTATTTATTCATTGTTTCAGATGATTGGAACGTATCTTATCTTTTAAAACGTGGTGTTCTAGTGTTGCACCTCCTTGTACCGTTTAGAGATGAGTTGGTACATCTAAAGTCTAGTACATATTATTTTCATGAAAGTTTTATATTTATTTATTTATATCTTTTCCACTTAGAATTAATATCAGTGATCACTGATGTATGTCAAATGTGTACCTCAAGTGTCAGGAGGGCCTTTCGATACCAGATTACTTATTATTTAATGCTAGCTGTAATCCGCGACTTGCCTGCATGGAATTTTTATACACATCTCTCATATTTGGACATTGTTCAGTATTTCATTATTTTCAATTTCGTTTTTAGGGAAATATTTTATTTTTAAATAAAAATAGGCAAGTTACTCCTTATATCTTCAGCTATTCGCCAGGGAAAAAGTCGTGGTAAAATGGTTTCAGCCGTTTAAGAGATTAGCTGAAAGCCACAGACATACAGAGAGGAATAAAACTAACACAACAATAAAACAATATTTTTTTATATAACCACCGTTAATAATTTCATATGCATAAAGTTTATATTGAATAACAAACCAACACCTCAAATTTATTTATGTATACCTACATACACTCATGGACATATTTAGGGGAACGCAAAAAAAAGGTCGAATAACGGAAAATATTTTCATATTTTCGTACTGGCCACTATACCAATATTATGTATTAAAAAAAAAGATGATTTTAAAAATAATTTTATTTTAAATTTCATTTGTTTTTTTTGTTTATCTGCTAATTTCTGAGACACGTAGTGTATGGAATTTTCGTCGGCTTTTGTTGTATTTAACAAAAACTTTATTTCTGTTGTTTTTTTGACGAAAAATTGTCATTATTGAGTGAAGTGAACTTAATTCGATAAATTTAGGCGATAATGCCGGATCTCAGCGTTGCTCTGGTTTCTAAAGCTGTAACTTTAATTGAAAATGGTTACACTTACAATGAAGTGGCTCAAACATTACATGTTTCCAAGTCTGTGATTTTCCGCAATGTTAAACGATACCGGCAGACTGGAGAGTATACCAGGCGTAAAGGACAAGGTCGCAAAAGAGTAACAGGAGAGAGAGACGATAGATTTATTGTCAGCAGTGTTCTCAGAAACCGTACCTTGACTTCTTCTGAGGTACGAAACCAGCTGCAGGAAGTTCGACAAGTGATAATTAGTACCAAAACCGTCAGAAGAAGACTGAAGGCAGCTGGTATAGGGGCGTACTTGCCTGCCAGAGGTCCACAGCTCACCGCAGGTCATCGAGTGGCTCGGGCCAGCTTTGCTCGTTTCCACCTAAATTGGAATAATGACGCTTGGGGAAAAGTTCTTTTTAGTGATGAGTCCAGATTTTGTCTCAAACCAGATGATGGAAGGACCAAAGTATGGCGACGACCCGGAGAAAGATACGCTCAGTGTAACATTATTGGGAGAGAGCCGTATGGTGGAGGGTCAGTAATGGTATGGGGCGGTATTTGCTTAGGAGCACGCACGGAGCTACGCATCGTAGAAAACGGCTCCCTGACTGCGGCAAGATACGTAACCGACATTTTAGAGCAGATTGTGATGCCTTTTGCCCCTTTCATTGGAGACAATTTTCTTCTAATGCATGACAACGCTCGACCTCACATTGCGGCATTAGTTTCGGATTATCTTAATGAGGTCGGAATCCAGGTTTTGGGGTGGCCGGCACGCTCGCCAGACCTAAATCCAATAGAACACGTTTGGAACAAACTGGGAAGACAAATTAAACAAAGAAATCCATCACCTGTCAACGTAAGAGACCTCAAAACCGCATTGGTTGAAGAATGGAACTCAATGCCGCAAAGTTTTATTGACAATTTAATACAGAGCATGCCCAGACGCATGCAGGCAGTTTTAACAGCAAGAGGTGGCAACACCAAATACTGATTGTATCACCCATCGCGAAAAAACCAGTCATTTGGACAATATTAACTTTTCTTTAGTTTTCATTGTGTTAGGTCAAAACTCTTCAGAATTAAGTCACTGACCTTATTGTCTTTAATTTCGTTTCTTTCGCTTTAATTTTGTGATTTTTTATGTTCAAAAATGTTAATTTAATTAATTCAGAATAATAATCAAATGTATTGTACAACAAAAATGTGTTTTCATATGATCTTGAAGTCTTTTTTTTGCGTTCCGCTAAATATGTCCACCAGTGTATTTAAAATAATGTATTTATTCAAAGTGTCGCTCAACTTCACGACAAAACTAATTAAATACTTTATTATCGGATGTCTGAAAATGGTTTTATATAAATTTAAAAATAAACGGCCCGTAACTAATTCTTAATAACCGCATAAATTATTGAGAATCCGATTGCGAGAAAAAAATAAAGTAATTATTATCTAAAGCGGTACTAATTTTGCATTTTCTCTTAAATTATAAAAACAAATTAATTGTTATCGATTGAAGTAATGAGAAAATGAGATATATTTCTAGGAACTTTAATTTGTTTAATGTATTTATAGCAGAAGGTACGTTTACCATACCAGTAGTTAATGTTTAATTGTGACACATTAAATTTAGTTCATCTATACTTTATAGATAGCTATGAATAAAATTATTTAAGGTTTGTTTTGATTTGAACAGAACTTTTACTGGCAGATGTTATAGAAAGTAACTTAGGCTACTATTATTTTAGAAAAATTTTATTTTCAGAAAAAAAAAACATTGAATTGCACATAAAAACGCCGACAAAGTCGGAGGTAACTGCTAGTCTTCTTATATTATATTAAATATACGTTTTGTCGAGATTCTTAAAACTTTTTATCTCTGTCAATCTTTTAAAGGTGAAGACAAAAACAAAAAGATAAAAAGTGTTTGAATATTGAAAAACATCTCAAGTGGCAAGTTATCACAATGTTACCTATTGTATTTTTAATAATTAAAGATTGTCAAATCTTTTGTCATATCAGATTTAAGTTTGCATATTTAAAAATATCAGGTTAAAAAGTTTTGTTTCGATATTAATAAAAATATCAGGTTAAAAATTTACAAAGTCAAGAAGACTTGTTAGGCTTGCGTCTCATTCATATCGCCGGATATATGCGAATACATGGTTAATCACAATAAATGTAGTAATAAGAATATTATATTATAAGCGTCTCAGTGTTCGGAAGTGTCGAGATCACGAACAGACGCGCTAACAATCCTCTAATAGGGATCGTGGTCGTGACCTCGTCTCCCGTACAACAATAATTTGTATTTTTTGTTAAGTTTATATTTTGTATAGAACTCAGCACGTTTCATAGAATATTGAGTATGGTCTTATTATAAGAAAAATAATTTGGAACGCTGAAATTGGGTACTTCAGTATTATCGAACACAAAAAAATAATTGGAGTAATATGATTTTATCGATTCAGACACAGTTATAGATTCTAAAATAATAAAAAAGTATATACCTAATAACTTCAGGAACTGCTATCTATTATTTGTTTTTATTTTTCCATTTTATGCAAACTAATTATAATTAAGAGGACGCCGAAGAAGCTGTAAATGGATTGTAGGAAAAATTATATTTAGTAGAAAGAGTAGAGACACTGATATGACGTATTATTGCAGAGCGTAGAAAAAAAATACATATTGTCAGGACCCAAATATTTGGGATTAGGGGAGAAAAACGGGCGGGATTATTGACAGCAGCGAATTATACTCAAATCAATCTAGACTTTATTCCTAAAATCTCATATTCTTCATGTCCCTTTTATCTAAATTTCAAACAAACAAAACATTTATTTAACACAACATATAAGTTACATAATACTTTGTTACATATAGAATCAACTCACCCTTAACCGTTGATCCCCTACTGTCCACACGCGGCTCGCGAAGTCGTTAGCCGCGCCCACTAACAACGATCCTGTCGCGTCGAAGTCCACAGACATCACGCCCGCGTTAGATCCCACTAACGTACCCTTGTTCTCTATTAGACCCACTGGAATGTGTTTTGTATATAGTTCAAATTATATCTTAATATACTAACAAAATATTATGAAAGTAAACAGATCCAAAAAATAAGAAATCGACAAGCGAGCCATGTCCCCATGGCTATAAAAATCAGATTTGTGACAACAGTTTACGAATATATTAAACGGGTATCCAATAAATACAAGCGAACATACAAGCGCGTCGTTACTGGACATTGAAAAATCGTTACAAGTGTCTACTGTATTTACATCTCGTAGATAATACTTACTTTTAGAGACATCCCATAATTTAACTTTCCTATCTGCACCACCGGTCGCCACCAAGCGGTCAGTCGGACTCCACTTGACGGCATTGACCTCACCATCATGCGCATCCTAGGCGACAATAATATATATAAATAACATTATTGGGACAGCTGACATTATATGTAAACTCGCTTTTGCCTGTGGATTCGCCGCCATACTTATATCTACTGAGATCTATTTGATATAACATTTTTACAATTACATGTTCATGCTATATTATATTTTTATAAGGATCAGTCAAGCTGTTTTTTAATGTAGGATTAACAAAAAGACAAAATTCGATTAATTATATAAATTAATAACTTCACTGCAAGGGCATTAAATTAGGGTCTGCGGTTGCAGGCAGGTCGTTAATGTCTCGCTACCCTTGAATGAAAAAATATTATTAAATAACTTTAAAGCTAATCGTAAAAAGACATTAATGTGAATATCGTATGTAAAATCTCTTATTATTTTACCTTAAAACTATATTTATATAAAAACCCTGGTCAGTGGTATGTTATTAATATACTGAGACGGTTGCAATACATTCGAAACGTTTCAAATAATATTGTAAAGTATCCAAATCTGTAAATACTGTTCTATTTAAATATTTGCGGCTCGTAAATCCTAACAGGAGCTATATTATCAAATTTAAATAGTATTCTATTAATAGGTATAATAAAATAATAACGATGTAATGAAAGTAAGTATTTTTTCTGTTTGTCAACACATTATGCAAAAAAATCTGAACAGACTGATGAAATTAGTATTTTTATTTTGTATCATTTTGTGTGTCAACTGATGGATACTTTTTACTTTTTAATCGCCAAAATCCAATCTTATCATCATATCAATCCAATTTTATCATTATTAAACACCGATAAAATTGGATAAAAAGACGCTACGAGAAACACAACCGATATAAGAAAGAGTCAAAACATATGATATAAACAAATGCAAATGATGTTGCTCGCTCAGGTTCAATAAAAAGTTTCAACCAATTTTTTGAACCTAAAACGTTCCTCCGCAATCAATGGCAACATTTAGTTTAATATTAGTTTATTGTGTATAGATCTTTGAATATAGATATAGATCTTAGAAGTGATTCTTTATTTGTTAATAGCGTTATTTCGGAAGTCCAGTCCAGACAATATGTCATGAAATTTGATGAACTTAAGGTATAAACCAACCAATGTAGTATGTCTATTTTTACATATCATTCAATATATTACATACGAGTATAATAAATCTTTAGAAGAGTCGTTTCTGTACATATTAAGACTTTATTATTTAAAAATATTATCATGGATTTAATAAAAATAACTTATTAATAATATCATAATACAGAAGAAAAGACAGGCTGCAAATACGTACAATAAAAGCATAAAAATAATTTGCCGTGACGCTAATTTGACGACCATTGGCAAGCGTCGCTGGACGTTGGAGGGCGATGATAGGTATTGGCGGTTGTTTTTGGACGTTGACTGGAAATGGTGACTGTAGACGATTGTTGGCGGGTATTGAAGAACGTTGGCGGCCGATAATGGGTGCTGGCAAGTTTTGGTGTGTGTTGGCGGGTGTTACTGGGTTTTAGTGAGTCTTATTGTGCGTTAGTGATCATTAAAAATTGTTGATTTGTGTTGACGTGTGTGTGTTGGAGGGTGTGGTAAGTTTTAGCGACTGTTAGTGATCGTTAGTGATAATTGGAGAGCGTTAGTTGGTGTCGGTGGATGTTGGCAAATGTGGGTGTGCGTTGGCGGGTGTTGGAGTTGGAGTCTTCGGCCGCCGGTTTGTTCCCTGTGTGGGCGCTACGTCCGCGGTCCGCGGGTCAGGAAGCTATCCTGTTCCCCTGACCCGCTCCGTAGGGGTAGGCTGGGAAAAAGGAGGCACGAGTATACCCGCCGTTTCCTTTCCCAGCCGTAGTGCCTTGCTAGGAGGGGAGGGTGAGGGTGCTCCAAGTAGGCGGCTTCTATGCTGCTGGGTAGTCCCACATAACCCCGTTGCTAGGGAATTGAATGCTGGTAAACTAAATACAGGTAGATTTTACGTGGTCAACTATATGTGGCTCTTTTTCATGTGTCCCAATAACCTTTATATGTACGCTCCACATGAGTCCACATACAACATAATTTACAGAGAAGTACTTGCATAAAAATAAAAACGCAACACAGTAGATACATATTAAACTTTATATAACGTCACTTATAGCAAATATTATAGGGAAATTATTTTTAGCTATCTTTAAATTGTTAATAAAAGTGATTTTCTCCCACTCGTCAGTTTGAACTTTAGTAAGCAAAAAAGAATTAAACATGAATACAATCTATTTCAAACTAACATCAGTTTATACATGAAAGGAAATCCTAATATGTGAATAAAAGAACGAATTTTAAAACACTATTATTTATTATATTAAGGGCTCGAATCTAGATTATAAAGCGACAAAAAAAAGAACGTACTTATAGTAAGTACATTCTTAACGTACTTCTTCTTCTAAGGTTTAGAATTCAAACTAACGTACTACTAATTTCTTCTTACTAATTTTGCTATTGCTACTTAGTATTTTACTTAATAATGACGTAGAGTTGTTGTTATTGGCAGTGGGTGTGACGCTACAAACATATCATTGTTTGGAAAATAAACTAAACTACTAAAGACATCTCAGTTGAATAATTTCGACACTTTAGGCAGTTTATAGTTAAATCGACTAATGTTACATGACTGCCATGTCATTGACTAATGTTACTGACTTTAAAATGAGTATAGTGGTCGTAGCAGATGAAAATTATTCCAAAATAATATCTATATCTATATAATCTTCATCAATCGTTGCAATTAAAACAAAACTGATCCGTGAGCGACGCCGCGGGCACTGCTAGTTAAAATATAAACATCTACACTTATTATTAACTAGCTGTACCCGCGACTACGTCCGCGTAGAATTTAAAGAAAAGTTAGTTTATTAAGTTTTTATTTTGGTTTTTACATAATTTTTAAATAATAAAATATATTTTTTTAATATCCCATATGTCTGTTACTTATCAACATTATTTAATTTAGTGTTTTTAAGTAATTTATGACTTTGCTTTTGCTAAATACATCTCTTGTTACAGTAAAAATAACTAATTTACAGTCGGTCAGAGACCCTTGCGATTGATCTCATTCCAGCAACTTATGAATAACGACGACCTCCCCGACTATCACGACTGCAGTATAAAAGAAAACGAAAAAAACCCCTACATCCCGAGACTAACTGGTTTTTAAGTAACTGTAGTATTCACCTCGTACTTTTTGTAACGCTAAGGTTAACTGGGTTTAAGGCCGTTGCGGAGATCGAGTACCGAAAATGTGTAAGTGGAACGCCACAATCAATTTAAATCTTGTAAAAAATAGATTTTTTTACTTAAAAAATAGATGCGGAGTTTACAAACAGATTTTTAAATTTTCGTCGTGTTTTAATTATTAATTTTACTAAATAAATACGTTTAAGGTTGATATGTATTTTAATTATATTGACCCAATAAAGTTAAGTTGTATAATGCAAAATACAAAAAACAATAAAAAAAACTTTTTCGCAATAAAAAATACTCGCGTGCGGCCAAATCGACTCACCCATAAGATATATACAAAAAGTTTGTTTTATCAATTTTTTTTTAAAAACTATATAGTTTTTTTTTATTAAAGCCTATTCTTTTGACTTTAAGTTAACATATTCATCTTTTTAATCTTATCACCAATTTTAAAACTATCGGGATATTAGCTCCTTGATTACTCCTGATGACTTCCTTCTTATGGACTGGCCGCCGCTCAACCCTGGTCTTAATCCTATTAAACACCTATGGGACGAGCTTAGAAGCTAGGTCTGGACCAGACATAAAGCGCCTGCAAATATTGTAGAGCTAAAGACAGCGCTCGAAGAGGAGTGTGAAACTCTCTCCCAAGATCTGGTAGTAAGTGTTATCAGGTTGATGAGGAGTCGTCTTTCGTCGAGAGCTGTTATTTAGGCCAGGTCCCCACTTGGCCTGGCTACCCTAATTTATTCATTGAGTAAATTCTTCATAATATTTTGTTTTGTTTTTGTTTTCACAAAATTTAATTTTTGTTTATGATAGAAAAAGAAGAAAAAAATATTATCCATAAAATACTTACAAAACTCGAAACGACCTTAGTAGGCAGAGTAGACGCGTAGTAGGGCATCGACTCCATTATTTTATCATCAACGCTGCCTATCGACCCGTCGCTTCCCCGGCTACAACCTTCTCTGGCCGCTTCCTCCAACTCTTTACGGACTTTGTCACTTTTTTTCCTGTAAAAAAAAAATTAAAAGATAAAAAATATTCAACCTTTTCTGTCCACCGAAGCTTATTTACATGCCAAAGTGGGTCCGAATTCCATAACCTTGCAATTCTTCAGGCATCCTGGTTCTTAAATCTATAGATATGTTAGCTCACCTGATTGACCTTCAAGTTATCGTGCGCATTGCACATGCAACCATGCAGTGGATGTACCATGCGAAATACAAATGCCAAATATTATCAGTTCCAATGCTTTATTATGATACAATATACTCACAGTC
>JAPOND010000186.1:2028962-2040683 GCA_028829205.1 Ithomia salapia aquinia | reverse complement strand
GCAGGTATCCGTTAATAAGGAAACAATACTACAGGATGAGTTAAAGAACAGAACAGCTGCTATTTTGCACTGCTTTTACGTGTTGGGAGTGTCCAAAAGCTTTTCAATTCATCAAGTTGTTTTAAAAATAATAGAGTTTCAAACTGAGAAAAATATGGACAAAATAATGGTGAAAAAAGTTTTAGACATCCTAACCAAAAAAGTTACCAATAATAGCATAGAAGTATACATGAACAATAATATTATACGTGTATTACAATACTGGTTTAATAACAAGGATAATACTAATAAACCTTTCGACTGCCTGCCCTTGTTTTTATTTGGATTTGAAAATATAGATAATTTACTAGAGAAGCACCTCAAATGGTTTGTGGCTACTGACATATTGTGGCGCAACAATGGTGCTGTGGAAAATAGCGATGTATTGAAATACGTAAAAAATCAAATGAACCAATCATATGAGAGTATTATTGAGGTACAAATTATTGATTATTTGTAATAAGCCAACAAATTAGCGTTAGCATTAGCGTTCCTTTGTTTTTTACTAGATTCTTGACCGTTTCAGATGTGCTTTTGCAATATAATTGCCTTTTCCTTGCCCTACATTGTAATAGAGAAATATAAAATAGATACTGGAAAGCCACAAGAGTTGGTAGCAGCACGAAATGCTAACAAAATGTTCCAATCTACAAGGCAGATTTTAAAAGATGATAAATGGAGTAATTTGTTTGCTGAAAATTTGGGAGAATTAGTACTTCTGACTGCGAGACATGTTAGCGATCATGACGATGCGTCTGAGTTGTTTGGAGTTCAACTTATACAAGATACTAATTCTTATACATATCCAAAAAGCGTATTTGCTGGAATATTGAAGTATTTTGGGGTAAATATAATCATGGTTTTTAATTTTAATCGGTCGGTTATATACCTTGGCTGGTTAGAAGTTTTGTTTAGTTCTTATTTACTTATAGATACGTTCTAATTACAAGACCACCTAATAAATGGCCTTTGTTTTTGATGCATTCTTTCATATGTCTTGTGAAGAATCTACGTCCATTTCATATTTCTGAGAATCTGTCCTTTCATATTTCTTGCGGAGAATTTATGAATTTACGCGCCGTTACCCATATAGTGTATAGAATAGACCTTGACTTATAAAGCTGACAATAATTTATAATCCGAGTGGTTACGCTCTGGGCTAGATACAGTTCAGCTCATATAAAGTTCAGAAAATTTCCTGAGTCTTAATTTTAGTGAAAATTTTGTGAAAACCAGTTACTGCAGTCCAGTTTTCTTGTTAATGTTATAAATGTTAACGTTATAACTTAGGAGATTTTTCAGGAACTCATTGATGGAAATATCATGCAATACCTCTGTGAGAACCAACCCTTGCATCTTTTCAACATATTGTTCGAACTGTGGAATAAAGTTTTACTTGAAAAAGTATATACCGACAAGATTTTAGGTTTTTACGCGTATTTAGCATTCGTAGATAATATACCATTTGGATATTCATCAGATGCAATTCTCAGTACTTTTGTGTGTTCCAACATCGCTAATGCAATCAAGAAATCTCAAACAAAAGAAGATATCAAAATATTCAGTGATGGATTGAAAATAGTATCAACCAAAATCCTTACTCAATGTCAAAACTACAGAGATAAATTTAAAACTTCAATGCTACCGAAAATTATTTCTATTATAAATTTCAAAATAGCAGAAGGATATACTGAATGCGATTCCTTGCTGAGCCATCTTACTGAAGATATTAAGCATAACTTTGTTGAGGATGAAGATATTGTTGATTTTATTAATGTCATGTCCCAAAATGAAACAAAAAGTTCTCGAGTGGCCTCAAAATTGCAATTTCGTGATAAGCTTAAAACATATGCCTCTAGCTTGTCCCACGCAAGGTAACAAATATGTCCGAGTATGTGTCATATTTGTAATAAATTTATGTTATTAATACATATAATTTTAATACTTTTCTAGTCACGAGACACTTGCAAAATTGCGTAAATTCGTGAAGCATAACCATATATTTTTAAAAGATCTATACATGGAATCAAGTGAAAAGGGATTTTCAGAAGATTGTAAATCAAGTGTTGTTCATCAAATAATTTCTCTGTTGTCAAATCTGATGAAGACCACGACGGATGATAAGGTACAATCCACATTCAAAGACAATAATATTAAGAATGTTGTTTGAAACTTTATAAATACTTGTAGGTACGGTAGCTCAATTGGTAAAGCGACGGGACGGTTTCTCAGAGGTCGGTTCGAATCCGTCTAAATATTTATTTAATTATATATTTATGTTAAACTATGAACTTCATTGCTTATTAATATTGTTTCTAGGTTATCATAGAAGCTTGTAACTGTTTAGCTGAAATAGGCAGTTATGATATAAAGACTCTAGTAACAGTACCACCTATCAACACAGCCAGGGTCGTGGAGCTCAGTCCAAAGCAATACTTTGCTGAATCTGCGTTATCATCTCTATCAGAACATCTATTTGATAAAGACCCTGCTGTTAGCAATACAATTGCAAAGGCTATAAGTAAACTTTTAAAATTCTCTGATGGAGTATCAGCATTAGGTAAGGCGATATTAACATAACATAAAATTTATAAAGCTCTAATTTTCATCATGTAATCTTTACTTCAGATGCCGTGGAAAGAGATAAAGATATATTGCTATCCTTATCGTCGGATCAGTGTGTAAATAGTGCCAAATACAAAATAGATAATAAAAAATTCGACTCTTATAACTCAATAGATTATTGGATACCAAATAAAGATGAGAGACATTCCCAGTGGGTTAAGAGAATAACTCTAGCTCTTCTAGACTTGCTATCATCTTCAACAAATAATCTAAGTTCTTTGAGTGCTGTTTGTGCCGTCAAGGTAAATTTGTATAATATATATATTCTAGCCATAAAAACCAGTAGATTTGATTTTATTAAATTTTAGATTTTATTTATATTAACTTGTAAATTAACAGTTGGTAACACTGTTCACCAAGGCACTGCTTAAGTGTTCTCGAACAATTGGAATGTAAATCAAAATTTAATTTGTTTCAACTATTATTAAATTGTAGCCAAGCATCTGTAAGAAGATTTTGCCGGCATTAATGGGTTTAATACTTCACTGTTCGACCGACATACACGTGGCGGTGGTGGGCGAACAAATAAATCAAGTCTTCAGACATATTTGGGACATGAGCTTCGAAGACGACTTTGAAAATAGTGACGTCGCAGGGACCCCGACAACGGCCAGCAAAATCAACCACGATCATAAAATGATAGTTAATTATCTACTGGACGTAGTAGACTTCGTGCGCATACAAAGAGGACACTACAGACCGTGAGTCAAAATTTCGTATTGCAAATGAAACAATTATACTTTTAATCCTCAGCATGCCTGGTGGGTCTGTGAGGTCCTACATTTTTAGACTACAAATTGGTATCAATTAGTAAAATTTATTATATTATAATAAATGAAATATGGTAAAATTCCATTTAAGGTTTAAATAAATTATGTGTTTGATTTAGTAAAGTTATTTAAAGAAATACATAATACATTTTAGGACACGAGGTCGTCATCAGGAGACATTGAACTACCTGAATCTAGACTACAATAAGGTATCCTGGGCCGCGACTGTTGCGGAACAGCATCTATCAGCGATCTTCTATGGTGAGCTGTGTGCGGCCGCGACTGGAGGCAGGGAACACGGGGAGAGGATACTTAGAAGGGTGAGCACTTTTATACTAGCAGGTGAAATCCAATAGTTCTATAGACGGCAACTAGTATCCTCACCTGGACATCTGCTATATGGAAGTATGGAAGTAGAAGCCAATAGATGGATATGAATGAAGTGATGAAAAATATTACAATTCAAAAGCAAAGAAGAGGTTTTTGACATTCTTTCTTTAACTAAGCAAAACGTAGCTATAAAACTGCACGCCATATTTCTGTGAGAAGTTAGTGCTATCCCAGTCACGTGGGTCCGTACACAACACTAACAATTGAGTTCAGCAGATTGAATTATATTTTTTTGTCTGTTACAGTCTATCGTCCAATTTAACTTTTAGCTTATCTATTTGTTTTTGAATTATATTAATGATTAAACGTTTTATTACATTTATATCAGTGAATTTTTCAGTCTAACAATGTTTAAAACAATACTTTGCTTCTAGTGCTACGTATCGATAGGAGAAATGGACGCCATAGATGGTTGCGGTACTGCTCACTTGACAATCGAGCACGAGAAACGTAAACATTTGATCCACACGGGTCAATACTCCGATGCCTTACTTCTGTATGACATAGCACTATCCCGAGGAAATGAGGATGACAATGTATTGTATGGCGCGGTGACGTCACTACACAAATCCGGGATGCACCATTTAGCGTTACAGTACATAAAGTCGTACCCACAGAGCGATAAACTAGACGATATTAAATATGACTGTTTATCATACCTGGGTAAGTGGGTAAATGTAATATTCTAATAACCTTTCTTCTTACCTTCCTTTCTTTTTTTGTTATCATAGCATGCAAGAGTTTTTGGTTAATCAAAAGCTTTACAGCTTGGGTTGTTGACTCATTTGCAGTTAAAATGTTTACATTAACCATTGTTGTTTTTCATTTAAAATCAAAAACTTGAGTTTCTATTTAGATATTGTGAGCAGAGGAGCATTCTAAGCTGGTGGTAGCTTACTCTGGCTATACTTTTTAATGTAATAATGAACTATTCAAAAGTGCGTGTATATGCCCATTGGACAAAGATATTTTGAATTTGAATTTAAATAGTCATGTATCGCGATAATAAAAAAAAAAGTGGTTTATTTAAGGTGATTGGAGTGACTTTGTTGATACTGTGGAACTTGAAGATAAATCAAGAGTTGGCAGCCTCAAACAAGACTCAATCATCAAAGCGATGAGATATTCGTGTTTGAAAGATTGCCTCAACATAAAACCAACCATAGATTTTGATTTAAAACTCGAAAAACCATTAATTAGAGCCAAATTAGCGACTGCAAGGCTCTGTCAAAGTCTAAACATGGAGAATTGTCAGAGCGTCTACAAAGTTGTTGGATATTTACATCTATTCCGCGACATAGAACGCTATTTTTCCGTTAGATGTGGAAATATATCATTAGCGGAACTTATAGATGAATGGCAGGTTGATAATTTACCTGTGTTTAATGATTTTAAACACCTTGAAGCGCTTATATCTCAACGGAGTTTGATCCTTGAGCATGCTGCTGGGAGTCACCCGATACAATTGTCTGAAGTCACCGATCTACAGTTAGAATATGCAGGTAGATAAATATTTGGCATCCAAGTTTACTCAGTTATGTTTTGTAGTAAACTTTACATAGATTTAGCAGTATATACACAATAACTATTATTTACTTTTAAGAACTCGGCTTATCAAATCAAAGGATCCAAATGGCCCAACGTCTGGTAGCCTCAGTAAAGAATGACCAATCATCAAAGAAGGTAGCCTTAATAGAAAGTCAGATTACTTGGGCAAAAGGTCATAAAGACATTGCTCTCTCTCTGCTTAACGGACTGATTACTCAAGGGTCCCAAGACCTGAATCTGAAGGCGATGTCTCTAAGGTAAGTCTAATATTGTAAATTTGCTAAGCGTTTAAAATAATATTTCATTGAAATCATTCTATAGCGACACGATAGCGCAAAAAGCATAGCGACGGTAAGGTTTTCAAATGATCAACGTTTCGAAGCCTGCAATCAAAAACAAACTAACAATGAAATCAGAAACAGTATGATTTGTTTAAAAAGTTAACATGGCTGAATCTGTTAATAAATTTTCTAACAATATTTAATTGAACTTTATTTATATTTAAGAATTATTAAAATATTAAGAGATTTAAAATATAAAAACGTGTTACCAGGCAGTATGGTCTTTGGATGTCAGAGAGCAAACGTGAGAATGCCAGAGACATAATACAAAAATACATGGAGAAGAGTCTCGAAGTTTTAAACAGTCGTGAAGATAATGAAACCAGATTCAAAGTGTACTACGATATAGCGACGTTTGCTGACGCGGAATACAAACAGGTAAACTTAATAATTAATTATATAAAGCTAGCAGTTTGTAACGTTTTCACCCTCTTTATTTCCAATGTATAACTATGGATTTTAATAAATACATTTAATTTTATAGTTAAATATTCAATGTCTTAATAATTTATTATGATATTATGTTTAAAATATAAAAACAATAATTTAAATATGGACTATAATTTATTTCAACAATTATTTTTGAACCATAAATAATATATATTATTTTTTCATTAGGTTGTATCCTATATGAACTCTTCGGTGTTTGAAAATAAAGTAAAATGTGTAGAAAATATGAAGGGCACCGCGGCTTCATTAAAATCATCTCAACAAAAATTAACAAAGTATGTCAACATTTTTATTAAATAACACCGTACCAAAAATTAAAAATAATATAAATCTATTATACAGGGACGAACGCAAGGCCTTTATTACCAATAACGCCTTCAGGCAATTGGATGAAGCAGAGATTATTAATACTAAAGGAGAAAAAGGAAGTTTTCTGAAAATGGCTATGAAGTGAGTATTTAATTTATTATTAATATTCATAACGACATAGACTTTAATAGAATATTTGAAAATAACGATATTTAATCTTAATTTCAGGTATTATCTGTTGTCCTTACGTCAATGCGATGAGAATAACCTATCAGTGTTTCGCGTTATATCTCTGTGGTTCGACAACCCCGGGTTCGACTTTGAAGACGAGGATTTGATTCGAGATCTTGAGGCTGTACCCTCATGGAAGTTCATTACCGTTCTACCCCAACTCGCTCCTAGACTGTCTAATGAAAATACAGCTTTTGCTAATAATTTGAGGAAAATAATAAGTTAGTATTAAAATTGTATTACATCATGATTTAAAGAATATATATAATTCAGAATATCGGAAACAATCGTATGTGTACAGAGCGGTGCGCACTGGAGCATCCCCACCACACTCTCCCCATCCTCTTCAATCTAAAGAATTCTGACAAGGACAGCACTATTCTGAACGCGAGTGGGTCAGTGTCGATGGCGCGGCCGGGGGAGGCGCGCGTGTTGTCGGCCGCCGCACTCATAAACGAACTCGCTGATACCGAACTCGCGATAATTATATCGCAAATGGAACTAATTTGCGATGGTAGATCCTCTTTTTCCTATTGGCTTTATAATAATTACTATCTACTTTTGAAATTTTGATTATTTTTGTCCTTTTTTATGCTTTTTTTCTACTGATCTATGTTTCTTAATCTATTAATGTATATTTGCAGCTACAATAAGCTTGGCATACTATTATCCGAAAGCTAAAGATACAAAAAATTCTATTCCAAAAGCGGAACCAATATCGCGTCTGCGGAACTTGAACGCTATTCCCATACCCACTGATACCATTGAAGTCAGAAAAGACTGCAACTATTCTAAGTTAAATAGTAAGTTGTGTTCTTATCAAATTATACATATTTATGTTATATTTCCCAAAGGTATTTAATAACATTTTAAATAATTAATTCTAGCTTTATCCTCGTTTAACAATTACTTCGAATTAGTAGGAGGTATTAATTGCCCAAAAAAGATATCCTGTACAAGATCTGACGGTAAAAACAGGATTATGCTTATAAAGGTAAATAAAAATATTTTACTAATTTATTTAAAAATATAGGCAATTAATGTTTAATCCTTAATAGGGAGAAGACGACCTGCGACAGGATGCTGTGATGCAACAAGTCTTTAACATCGTAAATACACTTCTTGAAAAGAACCCAATCACTTACAGAAATAAACTTTTGATACGCACATATAAGGTACGTGGTACATTTTTATTCCTAAAAATTTAAATTTTAAACATAAAAACAAATCTTATAACACTTGACAACTATAGAACGCAAATGGTCCTGACACAATGAAAATTATTTGAACTTCTACTCCTATCACTTGTTTATTTATAATAACTAGCGGACCCGGCGTACGTTGACAATTAAGTATATCAATTGCAACGAACGACCTAGTGAGTCCTAGTATATCAAAATCGGTTCAGCCGTGTAGGAAGAGTTCTATGATGAATTGACGACAAAGAGATCCGAAGACGAATGCGATAGCCGAAGTTATAGATCGAGGGAAAAGAAAATGGGCAGGCCACATTACATCAGATGGGGATGAGAGCACTAGAGTGGAGACCCAGAACTAGTCACAGAAACCTGAGGAGGCAACCAATGTAATGGACCTACGACCTGATAAAGATAGTGTTTAGAAGCTGGATTCGTACAGCTGAAGATCGAAAGGAATGACGTGCAATGGAATTGGCCAATACCTAGCATTGGGTGACAATTTCATAAGAAGAAGAAGATTGTATAATTTGAAAATCGTTATTGAATATATGATAAACAATATTACATTTGCGAGTTTGTACTACCCGATAATACTACTACGTTTTGTTACATTCGGTAGTACTATATAGTATAATATTATAATACTACTAAGATTTGTTACATTAGGGGGTTGAACCCTATAGCCACATACTATCTTTTTCGAACTAGGTACAGTTACACATATTTTGGTTATAAGCCGTTAATAAAAAAGTACTATCACCACACTATATAGTAAACTTCATTACGTGTGTTCCAGGTGGTGGCGATGTCTCGTCGCGCGGGCGCGCTGGAGTGGTGTGCGGGCACGCAGCCGCTAGGAGCCTACCTCGCCGACGCACACGTGCGGTACAGACCTAATGTGAGTATCCGCTATATGCGAGAATACTATACACCTATTGCTGGGAACTTCATCCGCCCAAGTAATAAGGCATTACATAACCTTTTTATTCAAAATGAATGCATTTCTAATTATAAGAATAGACAAACCAGATTTTATGATTTACAGGTTTTTATAATTTGTCATATTTTGGCATTGGAGAACTACTTCATTGCCTTTGTTGACTGATGCAGTAAATAAAATAATAATAATTAACAACTTCGTATTACACTATTTGGAGGTGAATAATCTCAAATTATATATCAAAACTATATTATAATTCTCAGGATATAACACCGGCAGCCGCTCGTACAAAGCTAAAAGATTGTCACGAAAACGGCAGATCTGCTGGACATAAATTAAAAGCGTTTAACGAGATATTGAAGGTTTTCCGACCGGTCTTCCACTACTTCTTCACCGAACATTACCTAGATCCTGTCACCTGGTATGAAAGAAGACTTGCCTATACGAGAAGGTAATACAACTATACGAAAATATATTGGAATTTCATTACTTTAATGACTAGTTAGGTTATGTATTTTTTCCATTGTTTCAGCGTGGCGACTTCTTCTATGGTGGGATATATAATGGGGCTTGGAGACCGCCACGTACAAAACATTCTCATTGATAAGACTACGGCTGAAGTTATACACATAGATTTTGGTATGTTGTATACATTAAAGACATGTATTAATTTTATACATATAATATTCTAAAACAATTAATAATTATTTTTGAATTTTAAAATGGTTGAATTTTTCAAGACGAAAAGCCACTAATATATTGATTTACGTAACAAACCTAGGTCACCCTAATTTTTATAAAACCTCGTCCATTAGTTTTATTGTATTGTAATTGTTGCACAAATTAGTTTTTTGTGATGATTAGATATTTCCGGAGTAAAAAATATGCTATATGATGACCAAAATAATATTTCTTTAACCAATTATCTTATCAAAACCTTTCCAAGTTTTGCATTAGAGCTAAATTTCCAGCGGGTAAAAAATAGTAGGTTGAGTTTTGTTTCGTGTTCTGAATATGTAACAATTATTTTATTTATATATATAAAAGGTACAAAATATGTCTTCAATAGTAATTGATTATTTTATGGATTCCGTTAACCATATAAATATATTGTAGGCATTGCGTTCGATCAAGGAAAAACATTGCCCACACCAGAAACTATACCATTCCGGTTAACTCAGGATATTATTGCGGGATTCGGATCTAGTGGAGTGGAGGGAATTTTCAGACGGTAAAGTTTTAAAGAGCATTTTCTTATCTTACTTAACTCAAAAATAATACTTTTAAATTTTTTTTTATTAAAATCTTTAAAAGGTGCTGTGAAAGAACCTTGCAATTACTTCGCGACCATCAAGAGATACTACTCACTATACTGGAAGTTCTTCTGTGCGATCCTTTGTACTTATGGATAGTCTCAACTAATTCAAAAGCGAAGACAAATTCAAGTTCGAGAAGTAAGATTCAGTCGATCATTAAAACATTATCAATTATTACTTTCATTCACATTTATCTTACCTTTTGGATCTATTCTGGAAATATTCTCTAAATCTAGCATAAAATCGCAACCCCCAAATCCCAAAATGGTAAGTTTCGATGTCGCACTGGCCCCGGCGTCTCTATTCCCCTCTCCCCCCTCCCAGGTCCATCGAGCAGTGGTCTGGCGTCGCGCGCTCTACTGGCTGTCCGCAGCAAGCTGAGCGGCGCGGAGGGCGCGGGCGGCGTGTCTGTGACCGGACACGTGGCGCAGCTGCTGGCAGAGGCGCGCGACCCGGCCAACCTGTGCAGACTGTTCCCCGGCTGGCAACCCTACTTCTGATTTAAGAACCAAAATCGTTGAACCGTAAAACCATCCTGAAGCCCGGCTAGCACCGTACAGATCAATATTTGTTTCTTGGAATTAATATTATATTATCTGTGATTCTAGAATTGGGAATAAAAAGTGGGGTATTCCTAAGTGACACTTAAAAAGAGATTCATTTTTATGAGTACACATATTTTTTTCTTCTTTTTCAAATTATATTAAATACTAGCTGATTAATTATATTAAGTACCTGCGACGTCGTCGCTTGAAGTTTAAAGAAAAGTTAATTAGGTTTTTTTTATTTTCCTTTTTTCATTTTATTCAATTTTTGTTACAAAAATAATATAATTTTTCTACAATAAAATTATTCTCAGTTACTCTTTATGACATCAGCTACCCGCCAATATAAGTCCCGTCAAAATAGGTCCAGCCATTTCAGAGATTAGCCGGAACAAACAGACATACAGACAGTGTATAAAAAATGTAAAAAAAGTAAGTAAAATACGGTTATTTCAATATTAAAAAAGACACTCCAATTTTACTTATATGTTTGGATAAAACAGTCAGAATTTCTATTTAATACATATCTTTTTTTATTTTATTAGATTTCTAGATTATTTTGCTTTCAATATCTCATACTGACAATATCAAGGAGTTCCATTTAAATTTGGAACTCCTATAAATTGGTACTTTTTTGTAATTATTTTTGACTGTTACCGTTAGTAACATTTTCTACCTATATTTCATACTATTACATCTTAATTAAAAACAATTCAGGCTTATGAAGTTTCAAAACCTACTTTACCTCTATACACCATAATAATCATTGTTATAATATTATATATCCAAGAAATCGGTCTAGTGCTAGTATGATCTTTTTGGGCTTTTAGCAAATCGACACCACTACTACAAATCACGGATTTTAATAAAGACATTAAAATTTGCTGAAACGAGCTATGCCATATTATATTTACTATTGTTCACCAGCACAGGCAAATGTGCCGGTTGTAAACTGAATAAAATTGTTAATAAAAAATTATATCTTGTAAGCTTTGTTTAATTTACATATCCCTGTATT
>JAPOND010000186.1:1731402-1742426 GCA_028829205.1 Ithomia salapia aquinia | reverse complement strand
CTTATTAACTTTTCTTTAAATTCTACGCGGACGAAGTCGCTGGTACAGTTAGTTTAGAATAAAATAAGTGATACATTTTTTCCATTCATTACCTTTAAGCCATAAATTTGGTATAAACAAGATTTTGTGATAAAAGATAAATGTAAACCAATTACAAGTAAACATAACACTTAATATAAACAGCACATAAAAACAAAAGTCGTTTCGAATAAAACAATTTTAATTCCTACTCCAAATTAGTAAATGTAGGAAACAAAACCTACTTCATTGACATGAAAACAAACATAAAAACACAGCAAGCAGTATTTAATTGCAAAATAAAAATGTTTTTGATATTATCTTGATGATAAATAACAAATATTATTTAAATGTTTTTAATTTATTTTTTCCTTGAATTAAACCTGAACATTTTTTTTTTATGTTGGTAAAGTTATTGATTTTCCCCGAAGGTGATGACCGGAGCAGTTATTTGGGATGACCCGTCGGCATAAAAAACAACGCCATAAGGCATAGACAATACTATCTAAAGCTTTAGTTTGCCGTAAAGTTGGTGTTTTGTAGTAATTAAAAATTAAAAGAACTGTCAGATTACGCGGGAATTAGATAATTATGGTTATTTTGTTTCTTATAAGATAGGCGCTAAGCATAAAACATTTTAGTAAGTTTCATTTTATTAAAACATTTTAGTGTAATCTCATTCAATTATATCTTAGTATAACTGTTTTATTTTATGACTACTGGTTAGAAACTCTTGCAACTCTCTAAAACCTAGGTTATAAAAACCTATCAATCGATCTAATATAATAACTGTATTTGGAAGATGATTATTTGTTGCTGAAATAAAATGGATACAACTCAAAATCGGTACATTAATATTTTTGTTTCGTATTCAGTACTTTACATATAACTTAAAATAATATTTTTTTTAATCTTAATGTCTGTTTGTAGACGAATTACCTTTAAACTACTACCCGGGTTTTGACGAAATTGGGTAGTTTTACATAATTAGATTATACTTAGATTATTTAGGATTTTTACTGCGAAAAAATATATTTTTTCTCATGAGGAAACCTGTACTTACAAAGAAATTGGTGTGAGCGAAGATGCAGCGGAAGAAGTTACTTTCAACTAAAATGTAGTTTATAAAAAAAGTTACTTTAACAAAAAACTACTAGCTATTTTAAGAATTTAAGTGTAAAAAAATAGTCCTACTAGTAATACTAGTAGGTACACCTCGTAAATGAGAAATACCTTATTCTTTAAGCCGTTATTAAAGTTAAGATTACATTTATTTTAATTTGTGTACTTTTCAATATATTTTTTATTCCGAAGTATAAAAATGCCAAGTTACATAGTGAATATAAAATTTCTTATTTACCTAAATAAGATTTCATCCGACATCATGAAGTATTATTGCAATTTATATTCATATCAACATTTATAAATCTTCCAATGTAATTGCAAAAGCTCCATATATCACATTTTAATAGTATAGATGTAAGATATGAATCAAAAGTAAATGTTACTGACACAATGTTGCAAAACTATCTATAATTAAAACCAAAGAGTACATAAGCGGTCACCTGCAAAATGCAAAAATAAAATTTTAATTACCGACTGTATAAATGCTGGAAATATATTTGTTTTTCAAACTAGAGCTTTGTAAATGTTCATATTAGCAGATGTTTTGTAGATAAATGGTTTTATTTACTCTTATTCTTTTCTACGTGCATTTTAATTCGATATAATTATTTCGTTATTCCATGGAAGTTTTTGTTGAGTTACGTATGTTTTATTTATTTAATGCCGTATTTGGTATATAACCGTTATTTAGAATTTTATTTAGGGGCTTTATTAAATACTTAGCTTTTTACCTCGGCTTCGCTCGTTTAAATTAACTTAGCGGTACGGCAATTGCACCGGAATAAAAAAAGCAAGTTGCGACGGAAATATACAGATGTGAAAAGAAGGCCGATCAAACAAACACTTTCACATCTATAATATTAGTTGAGGAGTTAGTAAGATGTTATTCAATAATTATTAAATAAGACTTACGTCGTCTGCATTATTTGTCCGTCTTTTTTGGTCCTGCATTATATAAATAGATAAAGCTTAGTCACCTAAAAGATGGTGTCATTTAAAAAAACATAATCTGTAACTAAATGTTCACAGAATATCAATTATATACCTAGACTAGGAAACTACGTGATTTGAATAAATTTGGAGATACACAATTATTTTTTTATTTTTCTAAATTCAGTGTTAAAACAGAATATAATAAAAAAGCAATATTTTTAACGTCAGAAATATTCTTTAAGAAATGTTTTTACTTTTTTAAATAAAATATATATTGTCGTCTGTGCGTATCTGTGCGTCAAAACTCGTAAGTCAGTTGAAAAGCTCATTATCAATAACTTGGAATGTGATTAAAATAAAAGATATCATAAAATAAAAATATTTTGGATCTTTAATATACTAATATTTTCTACTCTTTAATATCTAATAATACTTTTCTAAGATGCTTTAAGAAATACAATTATTATTTTAAGCTTGTTATAAGCTTAAAATTTGTTATAGTTTATTCTGATACATTTTTTAATTATAATTTAAATTTAAATGATAGCAACCAAACCAAATAAAAACAAAGTATTTTTGAAATCGACAAGGAAGTTCTCTATTGAATGTTTGTTAAAAAGATAAAAGTTATTTTTTTTATTGACTTAATTTATTGATGCTTGATCTTCATTTATTTAAATTTACATTCAGGTCCTGTTTGAAATTGAAGCCTTGTCAGATATATTTCAATATATTTTTATTCGTTTCGATCTATTGCTGGTATTATATGCAAAGCAGAAACAGACACAATATATTATATGAAAATAATGTATAATATTCGGTTGAAAAATAATAACAAAAGCTTCGTTTTGTCTATAACTTAATAAGACTGAAATTAATGGTTCTTAACATAATAGAAACTGCAAATGCCAGTGATTTCATAACCTCCCAAGGGATCTATCACATTTTCGCCCCAAAAACATTCATAGTGGAAGGCTACTGCATAGCTAACCTTAATGAAACGGCGTAAAGTTGGATATAAGTAGGAAGGAGCGGATTAGTTGTAGCTTTTTTAATAGATATGGGTGAGGTGTATACATAGGATTCAATTTTCGGGGCGTGGCGAATCAAGCACCGTGACACAATGTATTCAAACCGGCAATATTTGGCTGACAAAACTGCCGTATAAATTAAGAGACCTTTCTTCTCCAACGTCATTACTAATCATAAAAGGGTAGCGTTCGGTTCTCCGTTCAACCCCGCGAAAGCTATCGATTTGTCAATTACGTGTACTTGTGTTTAAGTAGGAATCAAAGTATGTTCGCCGAGGGTAAATATAAATGATGCATGCCTTGTATAGCGTGATAGTTCAAAGCCCAGTGCCATCAACACGCCGGCCAAATTTCTTCCGGCGTAGTCACAATCAACCCTCACTAGTAGAAACTGTTCACGTACGATTTCATAATGAAACATTTGTATTCTCAGTAAAATGTTTTTTGCTTTAAACAGCATGTTATATCTAAATTATTTAACACCTGTAATAAGTGATTATAATTTCTATAATTGTTACAGGGCCGAGCGCCATTGAGCCGCGCTCGCCAAGCGCTTTCTCGTCAAATTCCTCCAGTATGCTACTGCTGCAAACACACGTAAGTTTCATAAGAAGATATGAGTAAATATATAAAATTATAATAATTGTACATTTATACTATTTTAAATCACTATTTATTATATAAAACAAGTATGAATTAATAGAAAAGTAAACGATATTTGATTGGGTACCTGTACCGATGAAAAGTGGTGTTACGATAAAATAATCATTGCAAAACGATTGATACACATGGCGCGCTATTGGTGCGTCGTGACCGCCCCTGTAATGATCCGCCTACCGTATTTGTAACGCCTTTACTATTGATTTTTTTCTATTACAGAGCAACTACGGTTCGTCCTTCACTGATTTATTGTCACCGCAATACCAAGAAGACTCTACAGAAATCTTAGAAGAAAACTTGGATCCATTTCCAGACGTTGAGTTTCATGCGCCAATTCCTTTTGAAGTTAAATCGCAACGTGCGACTCCAATAAGTGAGACCCCATCGCCTACATTGGGCCCAGCGCTACCTAGCTTTGAAGAAACCTATTCAGTTCGCTACCCTAAACAAGAAATGGCGGAATTCGGTCTAAAAATGGACGAAGACTGCTATAATGTCAGTGCTTATTCACACCCTGGACATGCATCGACGCAATTATTAT
The DNA here is from genome assembly GCA_028829205.1 of Ithomia salapia aquinia. Lineage (NCBI taxonomy): Eukaryota > Metazoa > Arthropoda > Insecta > Lepidoptera > Nymphalidae > Ithomia > Ithomia salapia. The sequence goes on along the minus strand of JAPOND010000186.1, from coordinate 1,738,118 downwards.
ATCAATATCATCAACCAACATTACCTTATGTTCCTTCGCCATATTATGCTGCAGCTCAACCATGTTCACCGACATTCGATACAGGTGGAGTGACAAACGCCCAGGATTCTTATTCTTTGCCTCCATTCCCAAGTTCCGTTGATTTACACATATCTACAGATCAGGCTAATAGGCAAAGAAGATCATCATTGCCCGTACAACGGTCCGAATCTAATAGTTCTAACGAAAGTCCCAAGCTGCATGGTAGTAGGATTCACTGTATGCAAGCTTCAGCACCGAGTTCTGCATCTAGTTCACCTGGTGGTGTGCCACAAGATAATGCTCGTGCTGCTCCACCATCACCGAGTCAACTTTGTGCTGTCTGCGGAGATACAGCCGCGTGTCAACATTATGGTGTTCGAACTTGTGAGGGATGTAAAGGCTTTTTCAAAAGAACCGTTCAAAAAGGATCAAAATATGTGTGCTTAGCTGAAAAATCATGTCCCGTGGATAAAAGAAGAAGAAATAGATGTCAGTTCTGCCGTTTCCAGAAATGTCTTGTTGTGGGCATGGTTAAAGAAGTTGTTAGAACAGATTCTTTGAAAGGAAGACGAGGACGATTACCTTCTAAGCCAAAATGTCCCCAAGAATCTCCTCCAAGTCCACCAATTTCCTTAATAACATCGCTAGTGAGAGCCCATGTTGATACGTCCCCTGATTTTGCTAATCTTGACTTTTCACAATACAGAGACCCAAATCCTATGGAACCGCCTGGTTCAGACATAGAAGTCATTCAACAGTTTTATACACTGCTTTCAACTTCAATCGATATGATAAAAGTATTTGCTGAAAAAGTTCCAGGCTACGGCGATCTTTGTCCTGAAGATAGGGAGCAATTATTTGCATCAGCCAGACTTGAGCTGTTTGTGCTGCGTCTCGCCTACCGTACACGTCCCGGTGACACTAAGCTCACCTTTTGCAATGGTTTGGTTCTGGATAAACGACAATGCCAACGATCATTTGGGGACTGGTTACACGCTGTACTGGACTTCAGCAACACTCTACACTCGATGGAAATTGATATTTCTACTTTTGCCTGCTTGTGCGCTTTGACATTAATTACAGGTGTGTATATATTTTGAAAACTTATGATGAAGTTACATATTTTTTTAACATCACGTTAGGATCTTCAAAAGTCTTATATATTTGCCACTAGAGTTAGTAAGATATTTTATTGCAAAACAACTTTACAGTTATAGTTAAGTTCAAAATTTATCTAAAAAAAGTATAATCATTGACTTAAAACTGAATACAGATAATTATTTACTTTTCAGAGAGGCATGGTTTGAAAGAGCCACATCGCGTTGAGCAGTTGCAAATGAAGATCATTGGTTGTCTCCGGTCTCATATGCCGGGAGGCGGAGCGGCCAGCGCGGCCGGAGCTCCGCATTTCAGCCGAGTACTGGGTGCTCTGCCCGAACTGCGCTCGCTGTCAGTACAGGGTCTTCAGCGGATCTTCTACCTGAAGCTTGAAGATCTAGTGCCAGCACCACCGCTGATTGAAAACATGTTCCGTGCCAGTTTACCTTTTTAGGTGCTTCTTTAATGACCCCCACAATGACATCCCGAGGACCACTCCCGCCTTCGAAAAGCATTCTCTACTATCTAGAGCCGACTCCGTTTATTTTTATAAGTGTTTACTTAGATTAAAAATATTTTTCTAGAGAATAGTGAAACTCTAAGAGACTCGATCTCGCGGTATCGGTTCTTGCTTGTTGAATTATAAAATAAAGTTAAGTGCGACAGACAATCTTACCTACTAAGTCCTAATTTATTGGACACTTACGATTAAGCTTAATTTATTGTAATTGTATATTGTGTGTGATTCCGTTTTATCTTATAAAGGTATCTACTTAGTAGTCTGCATTTAAGTTACCGCTCGTAATCAATGGCATCTCGTCGTACAAATATTCCTACGTTATTTACTTGTGTATTATTAAATAAGAAAAATCTAGTCACAAGACTTACAAATGTTAAAAATTTGGCTCGTTAACACCGAATTTTATAGAAATTTATTAGAAATGATTAAGGCATTTGTTGATATCTAGGTAAGAGGTGTGAAAGAAATGTGGATATGCCAGCCTTGCCGCCCGAGCCTAGCGCGTATATTACGTAAGGTCGGGCCTACGTTGGCTCCGAATGTAGATGGAAGTTACCTTTTAGGTTTAAATCATTTTATAATTATTTCATAGAATGTTAAAATAAAATAATGAATTGTTAAAATAAAAGTATACATATAAGGTAAGAGAAAAAGTTCAGCATTTCTATTATAGACTCCTAAATCTACAACGTGTCTTAAAGAGTACCTTCCTAGATAGATAGCTTATAGAATTCCTTGCGTGTCACTGTTTGAACAAAAATATTATTAGAGTAGTCACCTAAAACATATCAACTTACGTGCAATGTACTTTTCTACAATGCAAGTAGAGAGAGGGTTGTATTTTTTAATAATCATTTAAATATTCTTAATTATTTCTGCATGGACCAATCTATTCAAAAATTAAGATAAAATTAGTACGAAATTTTCCAGAACTTAACATTTCATTGTGGTATTGATAGTCGAAATCAATAATTTATCCAGATCCAGTTTGGTAGTAAAGATTGAAATTAGAATCCGTTATTAGAATTATCAGTATCAATAACCGTCCTGTGGATTGAGTTTGTTGAAATTCATCTTAATTCGATTTTAATCTCGGATTGATCGATTATTAACTTCAGCCTTTAATAAGTATTTAAGTAACAAATGATTCAAAATTATAAATATTTTACTAGAACGCTTGACATTATTAGTCTAAATTGGTTACAAACCAAATTACGTACCTAAGTGTAGACCTCGAATTTAAAAAATAAACAATTTGACAAAAACATTTAAATCGAAGTAATATATATAGGATTATGTGGGTATGACCTTGTTAGTATAAAAATGCGTGATAATTTTATACATTATTCATTATATATAATATGTATTTTGTAATCATCGTATGCTGAACTTTTGCTCGTAAACCAGGGCTCCTTTATATGTATTAGTTAATTTTATAGATTTATAAGAATAATTAACAAATTATCACCTTATTTAAATATTGTGACGCGATTTATATTTTCTGTAACTAAACTACGTACGGGTCAGATGCCTACCTACTTACTTATACCTAGAATTAAATATTGAAAAATAATCAATAAACACAATAAGTATGTACTCGTAAGCTCGCACGCTTGCTAGACAGTTGCCCGTTGATAAAATCTTTCCTAGCTTTTGCAAAAGAACTTGGTTGTGCTTTCATATCATTACAGAAGAGATAAACTAGCAATAAGTTGTCGTAAAATAAATCATATAACGATAATTAAATACATGTATCATTTAAATATTAATTACATTAATCTCTACTGCTGACAAAACACATTCCAAATCATCAAAAGTTAACGCCGTGTTTTTCTAATTATTAATATGTAAAATAACAAAAAATAAATTTATATCACCCTTGTTATAAAAGTAGGTAAGCTCTGAGTTAAAAGAACGTTACTTTTATCACATACATAGATATAAAATAAAACATTTTCAATCCGTACTTTTTGTAAACTTATGACTTTTAATTGCATTTCTTTTGTCTTAATGTAGATTGATGTGCTTTTGTTATAATACGTTATACTTTATTTGTAAATATTTCGTCACAATTAAATTATATTAACGCATTAGCGTTATTTAATATATGTTTTCTTTGATTTCCCTAGCACTTTCCTCTCAAAGTATCTACTAAGTAGTCTACATTCAAGTATAGGTATATCTTGTACTTATATTTTATACCTAGGTACCTACCATGATACCCTCTGGCTAAAGTTGCCACTTTTTTGAAATGAATAAATTATTTATTTTTAAAAACATAGTGGTAAAAACATACGTATTTTAGGGAAATAAAATAAAAATGAAATAATACTTTTTTTGTTTATTCCTCAAATACCTACTTAAATAAATTGACTATAGCCCCATCTATATTCTATGGTTTTTTAAATAATTATACGAATCTAAACAATTAAGTTCGATATTAAAATAACTTTAAAAAAATGTTTTACTGAATATATTCAATTAAACTGCAGTTCGTTTTTTTTACTAGTCGTTTTTTTTACTAGTCTATTCACAATTGATACTAAAAGGCCTGCAGTGAAATTTGCGATGAAAATATAGTAATTTTCCTACAACTTTGTCTTTCTATAATATTTAGTACCTACAATTGACTAAAATATAGTAGTATATATTAAATCGAACATAGTACGGGTGACAAACCTAACGCTCAGGTATTTATGTTTTTTAACATTATCTAATGTATAAATTACCCTATTAGTTACTATATCATCCAAGTGGGATGCTACATAGAGTGATACCCCGAAGGTAGGGGGAGCGATTGCCCCTTTAAGTAAAACTCTCGTAAGTCGTGGAATAATTTCACATCTAAAATAGAAATAAATTATTTTTTGAGGCCAAAACAGACATTTTATTAAAGAGTTCAAAACCTTACAATTTTTGGAGCCTACATGGCTACACGTGCAACTTCCTATATTTGTTCCTTTTGCTTGGATCCTTAAAGGGTCTACTTTCGTTATACTTAATTAATTTTATCATATTATTCTCTTAAATTTGGTTTTTAAATGATTATATTTTTGTTTTAAGATAAAATAAAATAACGTGGCTCCCATTTCCCATACGAGCATAAAATAGGCTCTCATTACCCGCAAGTATGGTGTAATGGGAGCGATAACGTGTTTTGTAAAATCTTTAATACTATGTTATTGCAAGGCTGTAGTTGGTTCAAACTGTGACTAAAAGATACTCAAATAAACAAGGTTTAAGTTCCTAATTAAAAATTTTAACAAATATGGTTTTCATTATCATTTTCCCTTAGCAGGCTCCAATTCCCCCACTCTCCCCTACAATAGTGCAGATAGTGGAGCGTAGGAAACCTGTGAGCGTCGTTCTAGCATTTGTGACTCGTAGCATCGACGATGTTAGTAATATATATTTTTTTATTTTGTAGACTTATTTTATAAATATGTAATATTCTTTATTTCTGATAAAACTTTTTAGCTATTAATACATGACGAAAACGATGACAAAAATTTTTATTTTGAATTGAATTACGAAAAAGCAACCTAAATTTTAGATTTACTTAAAAATTCGGTAGGTTTTTTATTCGTTGAAATCTCTACTTTCTGATGATGTAAAAATATACTTATACTACTACTGCAAATTTTCGCAAAAAAATTGAATCTAACGATGGAGAAATACCATCGAAGAAATACTTCAAATAAGGGGCAAAAATAAAATTATTTACTCAAAAAAATTACAGGGTGTTTGGGACATACAAACGTAATTTTTCACCAAATTTCATAAGGAAAAAATTTGTGTAAGAAATAAAAATAAAAAACCGAAAAACTAGGTGTTTTGCATCTTGGCCTAAATTTTCAGGTTATTAAAAAAACTGTAAATAGCGAAGTTGGTGGTCTTATTATTATCTACAACTTTGCGATTTACAGTTTTTTATAGGACTCTTAGTTTCGCCGAAAATCGCGATAAACCGTTTTTTACCCTTAAATGCTCCCCCGCACCCCCTTCCCGAACTCAGATCGCCTTTAATTTATTTTTCCTTTCATTTTTTAAATATTTTCTTGCTTTTCCATAAGGTTTCATCCTGTTACTATTTTTTCGTTCTCAAAAATTATTGGCACTGGGCTATATAGAAAATCGAGCCTAGTAATAAACCTTTATCTAAACTTGCGTTTACCTGAAAGTTCTGCCTCATGTGATTGAAACACACTTGCAATTATTAGCAATACTGATATTTCAAACTTTTCTGCGATGCTCAATTATACAACTTTTTAACTTGCTGTATTTATCCACAAAAAAATATAAAAATATGTACCTACATGATGTCCTTCTGCGTAGCATAGCAAAGGATGACCAAAAGCATTTGTACAAAGTGAAAAATATACTGCAGAAACATAAACTTAATGTCTAACTCAAATGCATCAGTTTTTAGATTTTTACTATTTTTAATTAATTTTATAAGTTAAAGGAAAGTATTTATTTTTAAATTCTCTTATAATTTAGTTAAACCAATAGTTTAAATTATTATTCAAGAATACTTGATTTTGCATGAAAACTGTGATCTCATATCTAAGTCTGTTAAATTAATAGTTAGTTATTTATTTATGTCAAAATTAAAGAAATAATGTAAATAAATACTGTTTTAATAGTAAAACAAACATATACGTTTTTATTAATAAATCTCTTATTTCCGTCTTTCAAGTTTTGCTCGCAAATATGATAAAAAATAAAAAAAATGTGATGGAGACGAAGGCAGTACATGTTTAGTTCCCTCCACCACGCATATGAAAGAACAAGAAAAAACTAAATATATTTGTTCAGAGAAGAGTAGCATGGTCCCTGCGCAAGGATGGCACTCAAAATCGTGAAGTGTTCCATACTAATGATTTTATTGATTTCTACAATACTGTATGAAATAAATATTACTGAAGACATATATGGACTAGAAAATACTGAAGACGTACATATACAAATACAAAATAAAATAAACTGAAGACGAGGCAGAATGGTTTCAAACCTTAGCCTGTCCAAAAAAACAAATTTAAAAAAAAATTGTGCTGTTTGACAGTTATCAAAAGTC
>JAPOND010000186.1:1534105-1546459 GCA_028829205.1 Ithomia salapia aquinia | reverse complement strand
CTGTTTGTTTTGTTGATCACAGTTACGTAGATAAATAATATTGTATACATTGCCTTAATTAAATAGTAGAATTAATATTTAACCTATTACTATCAAAGCAGTTAACAAATAGTAAACTTTACAAAGAGATAACATTTATTAAAAACAATATAGAATAGAGGATCTTTGAGTAGTTTGTGTTCAGGAGAAACTTCTTTCATTTAGTAGATCTTAAAGATACGGACGAAGATGTTAAAGTTTTTTCTTTTGCCACTGGTCTTAAGAATGTTGTTCAAACTTCTTATCAAAGTAGGCACATTAAATCAGCTTAACCATTTACAAACATATATCCGTTGCTTTTAAACCGAAATAATATAGCAGCGTAAAGTATGTAAGATATTTTAATATACTTTACTAGTTGTTACTTTTCTTAACAGAGTTATTACATCGTCAACATAATTCTACTTAACATATTATTCGTAAATAACACGTTACAAAATACCAGAAAGAATTCATAAGAAAAAATAAATAAAATAAAGGCCGTTACACACGAAATTATTTTCATTATTACGTACAGAAAACCCAATGAAATATTAAAATTGGTTACGTATTTAAGCAAGAGTAATAGCAATACTGTTTACTGTCGTATTAAAAACAACTACATCTGTTAATAACGAGTGTAACGCAATCCTTTCTGTAGATTTTATATGACAATTCCATTATTTGCAGTATTGATTGCTTTGCATCAATCGCGATATGCAAATATTAGCTCCGCTGGCTGACCGGCTAGTGATTTACGTGTCGCGACTCTCTGTTATGCAATTACGTTGGCTTATTAAAAATTAACAGCGCACCGAAAAATTGTTATGGGATTAAAGTATAATGTCTATAAATTTTCATGTTCTGCAACATTAATCTCGTGGGGAACGAGGCTTCGAAGTGAAGCGGAATCAGAAGCGCAGTGACTGCGGTTGACTGATGTCACTCTATTGGACGGAAAACCTATGCACAGCAGGGCATCCCGTGCTCCAGACGCGGCATCTTGTTATGTGTAAGATATAATATAAACATGTTCTATATTTAAATGTAAAGTAAAAATACGTACATTTTTAAGATTTTCGGTCCATAAATAACGTACTTTATAAACATTTTTGGTGCTCTTTACGGAAGAAAGCGATACTATTTAAAATTGAAAATCTGCAAGCGGTCTTAGGCGAACAGCGAATATAATATATGCTAATGAGGGCGGGTGGAACCAGCGGACGTGACGTCACGCGTCGGACCGCAGCCGTCGCTTAACGAGTGGGTGTGCATTTTCAATACACAAGCCACTGTCCGCTACCGGACTCCGTAAGAACAAAATGAAATTTAGGCACTACCACGTTAGTTCGGAACATTTTTACATATTGTTTTATAATCAGGGGGCACGGGAGTGGCCCCACAAGTCGAGCGCGAAGCTAACACTGCCGTACCATACTTTACAGGAACCATTTCGCCGCATTTTCAGGCCTCTATTTGAGAACCTTTGGATAAGACCAGAACGCTGAAATTTTCGTCATCTAGTAAGCTGTAACCACATACAAAAAATCAAAATTTTCAAGTCTGTAAGTCATTTAGTTCTGAAGTTAGGGGAACCCAAAGTTTCGCATTTATGAAACTCACTCACTCATGATCATCAAAATAGAACTAGTACTTCCCATAAACTCAGAGAGTTGAAATTTGGTACAGAGTTAGGGTTTGATGACCACATAAAGGGAAAACTATAAAAACTAGGATAATCGAAGGTCTGGAGTACCTGGTGACCCTGATTAGAAAACACAAGAGTTAAACAAATTTAGTATAGATCGACATACTGTCTGTACAAAATACATTCTACTAAGTGGGCCGCTTCATTTGATATAAAAAATCGAAGGTCTGAAGTAGATACTTCATCGGATGATGAAGAACCCTCAGCTGGTATCAACTGTATTACACATATGTTAATGCGACCTTTTAGTATTAGTACATAAATATATCCAGCGTAATTATCCTATATTTTATAAATAAAAATCAAAATTTGGTCAAAATATAATGCATTTTGTTTAAGAGTGTGGTAATACCGGCAAACTTCGCTAGATGGCACTGAAAAAGGAAAATAACTGTGTCAAATAAGAAAATATTATAAAATAAATCAATAAGCCCACGTTTCTACAAAAAGAAGTGAAATCCCACCAAAATCATTCTATAAAAAACTAAACAAGTCTCGATGGATCTGTTTGTTTATCTGTAAAAAGTAATGAAATATAGACAAAATCTTGCAAAGTCTAAGGTTCCTTACTGAGATTTATTTATTATTATAGTTAATGTTGTGAGACTTGGACGTTGCCTTGTACCCACTGACGTATAAAGAATGTTCAGTGTAGTCTTCTCCAGAGTCCCACTAAAAACATTCTGTAAAACACTAGCCTGTAACGAAACTGCGATTTCTTTATGTGGTCCGCGTATGGAGTCTCAACATTTACTGGATAAGACTTTAGACTCAACATTTTTTATACATTAGTGGGTACAAGGCAACGTCCAAGTCACACAACATTAACTATAATAATAAATAAATCTCAGTAAGGAACCTTAGACTTTGCAAGATTTTGTCTATATTTCATTACTTTTTACAGATAAACAAACAGATCCATCGAGACTTGTTTAGTTTTTTATAGAATGATTTTGGTGGGATACAAATATTCATTTAATGCAATATAGTTAATAGTTTTTATTTAGTTTAAAGGAAAGTTTTATCAAATGAATATATCAATTACCTATTCTGAATTTTTAATTTATATAAACAAAGAAATCGAAAAAAAAGAACTGGTCGTTATAACTATGTTCAAATATGGTTTACCGAGTTATGCAATGACCGAATTAGATATATTGTTTTTTCGTCGTGACTATTTTTTCCTCCTGACTGCGTCATCCATCACGCGGTGTCGACTGATTTATGGCAGTAGCGTAACAGAACGACGTCAGCCTACTCCCGATGACGACGCGATTAGAGCCTCCCGGGAGAGACGGGACATGCACACATGTCTACTAACTTCACTAATCAAATGTATCTCACATTCATTCACTATTTAAATCTAATTTTATCTTGTTTTAAAACTACTTCAATACTATTTGCATGTTTAGACAATAAAAACGATATATGGTAAATAAAACACCCTACTAACAATGCTTTTATCTCCATTTTAAATAACCTGCAGAATAAAATGTCACAATGTCGGGAAGTCATTGCTATCAAGTCGGTGTTCCCGCGAGAAAATTGCGAGTATTCATCATAAATGCGTGACGTTTAAAATTTCCAAGCGCCCAGCAGCGGCGTGGCATAAATCAAAGCAAACACTACTTTGGGCTGCACCGTACCAACACGCCGCATTACCTACCTGTATATTTAAATTATAGCATATTTAGTGTACAAATTCTTATATTTACCCGAAAAAGTGATTCATTTAGTTTGTTTCAATATTTGCAACTTACTGTATTTTGATGAGCAAATCTCATAAGCGATAATTTACGCTTTAGGTTTTGGTTGTAATAAATATCGCGTACCAGACCCAAAATTGGTTAACATGATTTCTGATGTTATCCGGAACGAATATCGTAATTACATGCTTATTTACGGGTAGATATAAGTTCGTTACGGACATTAAACAATAATGCAACTCCGGATACGAACCGCGAACATAGTTTATGTGTTTTATTTTAAATTTGGTTACAACTAGCCGCAATATTACGCAATGTTTGTGATCATATTTTAGTAAAATCGTTTTTGTGACAATATGCCTTTTGTTATAATTATATTTCATTTAATGAGCTAGTTTATTATTTGCTGGCATGTTTTACGTTGGAGGATTTAAACCACTGACTTTAAGTATTAGTCATTTATCACAGAATTAATAGAAGTAAATTTTATGTTAAAACAAACCATTACGTAGATTGGCATCAATTTATAGGTATGAGAACAGTCTAGAAGCTTTACACTTTATAGAAATCTTTATTAATCTCTTCAACTCTACACATTTATTTTATAAAATGTAACCTTTAAGGGCATATTCTTAATAAACCCATAGGTTTTTTTAAATACTGACGCTAAACCCTTATTTTTGTATATTTAAAAGTAACTAAAATTTTGTCGGATTTGTCAAAATATGTACTACATGAGGGACAAGATATGCAAATATATAATATTGTAAGACATATTTAAAACTATTGTAGCATATTTATTACGACACACGACATAAGCTAGCTAGTAGTACTGTACCGTGGCAGTATTCGACTCGCTAGCTATTGACCCACACCAGCCCACTCGCTCCTCACGCCGCACAGTCGCGGACCACCCTATTGCATTTATTCATGTCGTTACCGCTAACGATAATTTTATCGTGTGCTCATTTACCGGCGTCAGTATTGCAACCATCCGTCAGCGGGCAAATCGACAATTTGTGCGGAGCACTAAAACTTTTATTGCTTCATAATTGACCTCGTCGCGTCTGAGTAATCCGGGAATATGGGCTTTATTTGATGCTGGTTTCGTTTATTTTTATTTCCAACATAAATTCATCTTAATTTATAGTTTCACGTTTAATTCGAAATATGAACATACAAATATTATAATAAGTGGGAAAGTTTTGAATGATATCGATTAAAAACTACCGCACCTCAAAATTATAAAGGTTTCTTGAAAACGTCTACGTGTATGTAATTGAATGAGGCAGTGAGTCCAGCGCTCGGTAGTTAAGTAGGTACGTGGCCGGGCGCTGCAGCGCGGGCGGCGTCTACGGCATAATTGCACAAACTTTCATGTGCTTCGCATACATTTTCATAATTAAAGGGCAGTTCGCACCAACTGCTGAAGCTGGTGAACATTACTTACAGTCGCTTGTCTTGGTAACGATTGTACAACTATTATTTAAGTGTAGAATAATCTGTACCTTTAATAATTATACATATTAATTTGACAATTATGTATACAAGTAACGTGTGCTTTTAAATTAGTTTAACATCTATATAACGGTCATAAGCATTCAAGGGTAGAAATAAATGTTATAATTTACATATTTCAGAACATTACCAGGTTAATGGGACCTTGTAATCCTACCCAGCCTATTGAAAGAGGTCAATGATCCAGTGAAACATTGTTTCGTAAATGATAAATTATAATTTAAAACCATTGCGTAAAGCTTTAAAGTCATATATTTAAGGCTTTACTAGAATTATTTAAAAAAAATACCAAACAATGAATCTAAGGTTAATTCAGATTACCGACAAGGGTGGTGTCTTTTTCTTTTTTTCGATTTATTCATGACGCTTTGTGATCTTTTACATATTATGAAAATGAGGGAGAAAAGTCTCACCGAAAAGCTAATGTAAATGTATAATCTAACAGCGTCGTTCACGTTGGAATCGCATAATTTTCAACTACGACTTGTGGGGATAGGAAAAAATGGAAACGGAGGTTTTTACAAGCCCGAAATAAATATCTTACTTTTCCATTAAGGACATAAAAGCTATTTCGCGAGAGCCGAATAATAACGAGGGGCAGCGCTGTCCGGTCACGGTCGAAAATTTATTTGCATCGCGGGACTTCTTTCGGGCGCGGTATAGGGCGCTTCCGATTGCCTCAATAATCGCTTTTGCGTGGCGCCGGGGGCGAAGAAATGCGGGCGCGGGCGAGGAAGAGTGCAAAGGTTCCGGCATCGCCGCCGCGCCCGCCCGTGCCAGTTCTTCACTCTCCTCGATCATTGGCCTGCCCGTGCAACTTCGAAATTGCATTTGCCCAAGAAAACTTTTACCTTTGAAGGAAATTTCAAACATTCCATCGTGTTTTTCATGAAAACTGAAAAGCGGACACTTAACAAATGGAATTGACAGCGCAGCGGTGAAGTATAGAATTCTGTTTGAAAACTTAAATCAAACTTGTACAATCTTATATGAGATGAGAATCTAGCTTCATCTGAGATTAATTATTGATTTGTATTACGAGTATATCATATGACTTAAAGTAGCAGAGAAAAACCTTTGCTAATCATAAATCTTTTCGAAAATAAAATGAATGCAGGTTACACTATAAAACGATTTTGAACCAAGAATACATATTATTTATTAACATATGATAAAATGTCTTCATACGTCCTCTACATATTACTTAAACATAATCTTTATGGTTTCAACCTTTATATATTACATTTTATAACTGTACTTATATTTTTATGTAATCTACAAATTTATATACCCGTACTAAAGAAAGATCGGCGAAGCTTATGAAAGCCAATTTTGGAAGTTTATGTTTTTATTCTAGGATCTAGGTTAATATTTTAGTGAATCTTTTCATGTGGTGTAACAATTACTATTTAGTATTTGTATCATTATTTATAAAAACAAAACACCGGTGAATCGGTAGGTTATTTTAAATAAAATAACTTTGAAGTACATTTCTTTTCTACCTTCAGACATGCGACACGCGCCGCTTTATGACGTTAAGTACAAACGAACAGTTAACGATAACAAATCAGAAATATATGTAAATAAATAAATATTAATATACATTATATGAAAGTTGAATAACGAAAGACTCATATTGTTTGAGTATCTTTGAGTATCTTTTGTTATTTGAGTATTAATTTATTGTAAGTATTTCACTAAGGAAATTAATAAGCGATTTTAACATATTAAAAATTCTTAATGATTTTTATGTCATTTATATTGTCCAAGGCAAATGGTTTAAAGACAATAATTCTTTTAATTCATTACACAGTTGAAAAAGCGTATGATAACGCCCTAGTGAATCTTTCAGTGGTACGTTCACACTTAATTTTCTTGGAACAGCGGTAAGAAATAAAGTTAAAATTAAGACGCGGGTTTATGGGGCGTTACGGGGTGGGGGCGCGGGGTGGCGGGGGAGGGAGAGGTGTGAGAGGCCATTCGAATTCACCGCGCGAGCTACCCGTAGATAGCGGCAGGCGGAACACGTACTTCACTTCCACTAACTCCAACTATTGACAATATTAATGCACGCTTAGCAGGGCCAACCGTCTCCGTGTACCGCCTACGAAGTATTGCAGAAACAAAATCTACCCAAATAGACGTACGTATTATCGTCGATGGTCATTCCATTTAGAATGCTTTATTTCCTACTTCCCTAGCAAGACTGGTTCGCACTAATTTATTCCATATCCATCGCTAAGTGAGTCTCCGGAAGTAACGCAAATATTAGACGGGCTCGGCCCACGTCGGCTGCCATTAATTCTGGAATTGAAATCTGGAATTGCGGCAGCGGCAGTGGTGAATTTACATTCATCGCAGTAAGAACTTAAATCAAGTTCTCAGTTACGATTCAGTTGCGTTATTATTTTATTAAAATATGTAAATGGCGCCGTTCTAGCGCGTAGATACAACTCTAAGAGCCCTACAATTGCGAGGGAGGATATCTGTAACGACACAAAATTTTCATTAACTAGAGTATTATGGGTGTTATGACTTTATATAATTTCTTAATTAGCGATCCTGAGAAGTACATAATAACTTGATAAGCAATTATAATCTTCACTTTTAGTGTTTGTTATCAACAAACAGCTCTGCAATATAGGATAAAGACACAACCCTAGTATGAGAGATAAGATTTAGATCTGAAGGATTTCTTGCAAAAAGGTGCTAACAGCATGAAGTGATTCTAAGCACAAAGCAGTTTTCAATTTATCGGGAATAAATGCTACGGTTGGCAGCTCAGACACCCAATTACGGCGCACAAAAGCTGATTACCGCGCGAGTGCGGGTGGAGCGGTGCGAGCGCGGAATATTTGAACGACGACTCGTGAGGAAGTCTTCATTTACTCTCTTTACAGACGTCGACGCCAAACGGTTGCCTCTGATTGAAATTGTCGTCGCACTCCAGTATATGTCATCGCGACAAATTACAATATCTTGTACATTATGATCAAATGCAGTTTAGGTATAGCTTTCGAATTTATCTTCTATATAATTTTATGCAGGTTATTTATATAGAAGTATTCTTACAAATAAAAATTTCAATTATTTTAAAAATAAGGGATATATTTTTATAGGAAAGATAAAATAAAAGTTTCCAAAATCAATTACAATTGGTGCTCAAAAGGTTCTTTTCTCAATCAGATTAAATAAGTTTTGGAATCAAGTATATCCGTCAATCCATAGCATGGTTGTAAAATATATTAGCTATTTCTAATAAAAAGACTAGTTTATTTTAAAATGTTTTCTTTTTGAATCCGAACCGTAAAGATCTAAATGAACCCTATTGTTGTCGAAACACTAGAGTGACCGTGTCTTTCCGAACTTTCTAATCCACATATTCTTTTTTCTAAATATAGAAACATTTCTATTATACTACAGTGACAATATTTGAAGTATTTTAGGACTTATTACTTGAAAATATTTATATAAAATTATTAGTAACATAATTAAAGAATATTGTATTTCACCTGTATACTAAAGTCATAGTAGAATATATTGAACATGAAATATATTTTAGTGCAAGAAGTAAAGTGAAGGAAGTGATGAGAAAATTGAAGCTTGCAATTCAAATACATGAGCAAGTGATCGACTACGAGGACAGGCTTACAAGCCAGGGCGGGTATGAGCGACAGAAACAAGACTTAAAGCAACTTAGATCAACTCCCGACACATAACGCCTAGGGAAATCATCACAGTCGCCTTGCAAACACAACGCGAGACTATGCACCCGTCTTCCACTATACATAAATAAACATAACTGTAAAACATATCAAGATTGAAGTAACTCAAAACGACACGTTAGATTGTAACTAAGGTGAGTGTATAACGGTTTAAATAATTTTATCGCGGTCCATGTTCACGATAATATTCAAATATAATCCCTTGCAGCGATATGAAACGCTGTAGTTACCCTTCATTAGCACTGTAAACCTAAGCCTTGGTTGAATTATGGCCGTGTGACACACGCTTAAGACGTGTGCAAACAAGATTTATGTAATTAATTTAGGAGATAAGAGCAGACGCGAGACAACATACGTTATAGAGGACAAAGGACACCTACAAGGCTGTCACTAACGTCTCGACATTTAGAATGAACTTTGCGGAAGATACGAGGTTTCGAATAATTACATTGATAATAAGTAGTCCGATGTCAATATGTTTAATTATAATAAATAACTTTAATCGATACCAAATCACATTGAAAACAATTAAAACCCCGGTTTTAGTGGTTTGATCTCTGAACAAACGTGAATTTGACAAATAAACATTATTTATGTATGGCATTAACATTAAATTTACTAACAATTGACTGAACATATTATGAGTATGACATTAACTGCTATTGTCAGCTAAAGTAGTGGAGCACTAAATATATATTCTATTAATTCGTTAATTTTGTTATTACATAACCTTTATTCTTACATAATTTAAGCAGAACCTGTCTAATTTATGAAAAGCTACATTAATAAAAATATGTAAAAGGTTCTAATAACTGTTGCTACGGCGTAGGTCTGAGGCGGAGCAGCCGACAGCTACAGCCCGAGATATTTACGTTTATCTTCGGGTAACTGCTTCATCGCAAGCTTTATTACGCCATCCACTCACGTAATCCTTCGCCGCCGTCATAACTCCTCGTTTGTTGCCCAGTTACAATGTACTACAGAGCTTTTCCACTAGGGATGCACCGCGCAACACAACGACCATGCAAACTCCGTCCAAGTTTAATTTAAACGTATTATAAATCATAACTTTTGTTGCGAAATGAATATGTATATGCGGAGATTGCAAGTTGTCGTGTATGAAATTTACGCATAAAATAATAACATCGTTTATATCTTACTTAAGGAAATATCATTTTCATTTTCTGTATTGACATACTCGTATTTCTCATGAAAGATGATTACAGCTCTCGTTCAAAACGATTACGCTTTCCTCAATCAGCAATAAAAGATAATCGGGTACTGAATTGAAATATATGTGATCTTTTCAAAGTCGAAAATATTTTCTGGACTTCATAAAGAAAAGAGAAAATAAATATTAAATAATTAACTTTTTATGTATTTTAAAATATGTTAAAATAAACTTCATATATTTTATTTGCCAAAACATTGAAGATACCATGGTAACTGTTACAAAAGATAAATGCATTTGCTATCGTGTTAGCCGAGTAGTGCTTACAAAAAGTTTCACGATTTCAGTGGTAAAGTTATTTACAGTAAATGTAAGAGTTGAATAGCTTTGCAGAAAGGCCTAAATTGGACGGGTGGATTGGAACACGGTAGCTTAGTGCAGCCGCCGGAAGTAGGCCTCTAACGGCCATCGTATAATAGCTTCTAAATTGACCCTTCTACTTCAGCCTTCGCCTGCTACGTTTGGTTCGCATTGAACTCAGCATTAACGTGATGTTTTACGATTTTGTATACAATGCTATCTAAGCTTGTGATTGATTAACCATAAAGAAACATTATTCTTGTTACAAACATGAATGGGTTAAATTATGACAAAATTATATACAAATTGAACGACGTAATTTTGATTATTTCCGTGTGTAACAATGCAAAAGTCGTTGAGTCGAAGCAATGAGGATAGTAATAGTAACATAAAGAGAGGAATCGCGCGAATACTGGCGCTGCTTGATACTGAGCCCTGTTTAGATTAGATCAGACCTTCGAAATAACAGAGAATGAGGACGTGGATTAACTACGGTCTGGAGCACTTCGGCCCGTGAGCCTAATGGGCCACTGTTACGGATAATGAGGGGAGTGGGGTAGGGAGGGATCGTTCTCGATTTGCTGTACATCGCTCCTCGAAAAATGTTTACAACTATAATTATTCAAGGACTATTAGTAGCGTTCGTCCAATATAGAAATACATTAAGTCTAAATATTTTGGGGTAATTTTAAGCAATCATTTTTAATAAATTTACAAGGTAAAAAAAAACTAATTTAATAGCAAAACAGCTGCGACAACTTTTTTCCGATGTACATTGAACGGTGAATGTATGTCTGTACGTGCCATGAAAATATGTAAATGTCGTGGCAAGGGTGGAACAGTCCCGGTAACCGCGGATCGATGTAGGTTTAGTGCGCTACAGATGTCCCAATGGTAGAAGTAAGGGTCGAAAATCATTTTTCAATGTCAAAGAAGAAAATTCATTAGAACTCTGAAATTACTAATGGGTAAACGGATGGAGTAAAATTCGCTCTTAATTTGCACCAAAACTTTTTCTCGAAATTTAAAAACTTTGCAAAACGAGTTTTAAAGTGAGAATGATTGGAAGAAATGCTAATGATTATTGTTTTGCTTTAATTTTATTCATTACTTTTGGATAGTATAATGAGAATTTAAACTTAAAATAAACGTTACATTATCTAGAGGACATCTATACTCTATATACGGAGGTAAAATAAAACTTCTTTCATAACTAAAACCATCTGGTCCTAACGGTAGGCAATTAGCACTTAAAACTTTTACGACAAAATATTATTAAAATTAGACCACAGGTGTAAATAATGAAGATAATATGACACTGGCTACATAAGGTATTCTCGGGAAATTCACAGAAAAACCGGTGCAAATAATTCCCCTTAAGCCAGTATAATGCAAGGTAACGGTGACATTCATAGGCAGATGGAGTGCTCATATTAAAGTAATAAATCTGTAGCGAATCCGTCGTCCCCGTAGCGCTTGCAGCGGCCACCGGCGACGCTCGGCGCTACAGAGCTAGCCGATATTAGTTTACTTTTCCTCTCCAACTTACTTTATTACTTATCCACCCGCGAGAGATGCCGGTGATACTTTTCAAGTTATTGAGAAGTCAAGAAGGCGCGGGAGTGTCCTTGACGATAGCGTTTATTTTTATTACAGCACAAAACTATTGCAACCTTTTATTTTCTTAAGCTTTCATAATATATACTGTTACCGGTTATGACCTCGGACGATAAAAATATATTTTACTTATCCTTTTTTCAAACATATATCAATATCGCACAGATATTCCTGTTATAAATGAAGGGCATTGTAATAAAGAGAATCAGGGCATGATGCAAAAAGCTTATAGCCAAGAAAATGAAAGGACCCTTCGTAAAATACTTTTCTTTTCAAACCATCATCTATCATATGGAATCATTTTACCTTCTGTATGTTATGAAAACTGAGCTTTCGGTACTGTTATTAAACGACTCTGTTATAATGAATCATGTATATTTTTAAGCTATGTAATGTTGTATTCGTAAATTGCGTAAATGTAAACCGAGTGTTAAAATCTATCTAATCTAATCTGTGTATACATGAAAAATAAAATAAAAAATCATAATAAGGAGTCTTTATACACGCAACAGAACCCAAAGCAATGCTTTT
>JAPOND010000186.1:1341408-1354436 GCA_028829205.1 Ithomia salapia aquinia | reverse complement strand
ATAAGAGCAAAACAAACGCTAGGCATAATAAATAAGTTTTAAAAATAAAAGAAACCTATTCAAGACGGAATAAATACATTTCAATAAAAAAACTGCAGCAAAATATTTTCAAATGAATCGATGTCGATTATAAATATCAATTACACATGCCTACGTGTTAATTAAGGAGAAAATGTTTTGAATGAAATAAATAATTAATACAATATTTTACCCAATAAAAAAACTAATTATCTAATTGTAATATAAGAGCAACACTGCGTTTCGTCCAATGAGCAGAATGTTTATCAGAGGGCAAATAGAATGCTAAAACAAAATTTGAGGAATGACCTGTTGTTGCCAATACACCTTTCCGTTCTAAGGTCTTGTATAATGGACATTTGTATCTAGAACCTTCTGAAAAGGCACTTTTTAATTTTGGGTAGAGCCACATGGCGGGCATATTATCATTTAAAATCTTTGGAAATTGTTCGCCAACTGCAAACTTTTGACGATCCCATCTTGCACCATCCATAAAAAGTCCTTCTACATACACTCCGAAGTCTGGTGGAGTTTTTTCATAATCAACGTGTAAAACTTCAAAATCAAAAATAAGTAAATCTATTGGTATTTTTTTAGCCCGAGCATAATTCTGCACCGAACCGGTAAGGAAAGCCTGAGTGAAGAAAAATCCTGAAAGCCAGAATGTGGGTGGTTTACCATTTTGATACCAGTTTTCTAGCATAGCCAAACGATCAATGAAGTCAGCCACATAGCTTGGTAACGGTTTCAAACTGGGATAAGAAACTTTTGACCAGTTGTCAGGAATTCTACCTAGCAACATTGCATTTGATTGCATGTCTAGGGCCGGTGACATTACTATAACACCTTTTACAGCTTTTTGTAAATCTGTCAAGGAACTTCTTATTTCATTCAACAATTTGTTAAATCTTTGCATTTCTTGAATTAGCACAGTATTCATAGATTCATTGTAATCTACTGGGTATTTTTGTTGGGAAATTTCAATGTCAAACGAGGAGGGTAATTTTGATAAAATTTCTGTAGCCATTTGCGTGAGTACCATCTCAGTATTTCCACCTTCACCTCCACCACTAGTACCTTCAACTAAAACTAACGAAGCCATTAAAGCCATGGAAATCGAAAAGTCCCGTGTTATTCCTGCATTCATGTGTAAACCATATACTTCAGGTGGAGGATTTACAGGAACTGATTCAATATGTTTTATATAATCTTGATACTCACATCTTCGTGGTAGTCCATATTGAATTCCCAAATCACAAAATAAATTATTAGGATCGTTAACAACGTTAGCATTTACATAGGTATCTAATATAGTCACTATTAGCCTCCTATCCCAATCGTCTGTTACTCTTCCTCCGTAATTACATTCACCCGTTAAATATTTTATCGCTACATATTGTATTTCTTCATACTGATTCAAAAACATTTGTAATTGCATTACTGAAATATGAAAGTCAGAGTCATTGAAACCGTATTGAATATTCCATCCTAATGGTCCAAATTTTTTTCTTTCTTGTACAACGGCATGAAAAAAGCTTATCCCATACAACAGCTTACTAAACGCTTTGTCCTTACCAGGGCAACCCTCAAAAAATTCAGGTTCTTTCAATGGCTCCGATAGATATGATCGGTTTAAATTATGTTGAAGACCCGTGGGTGGTTCATTAGTCATTTTTACCCCAACTTGTAAAACAGATTGTGGAAACTTGTCGGACGGGTAGCTGGTAAGCCATAATCTAAAACTTAGATCGGTATTTGTTAAGTCAAAACCCTCAATTAGCTTTTCTAAGGTAGGTAACCAGGAAACAGCTAAATGACAATTTTGTAAACATACCCATCCTCCTTCGAGTTGAGCTCGTTCTATCATTGCCTTAGCTATAGGTCCTTGTCCCTGGCCAAGTGATATTGAATTAAATCTATGACTATAACCCATCTTCTCACAATATTTTATTAATGCTCCCATAGGATCAGAACCAGGAGAAAGAATAAAAATTAAAGGTGCTAAACAGTTAGAATCACCAAATGATTTACCTATATCAAACGGTGGTGGTGTTATGTACTTTAGACCCATTTGTTGTTCAACAAATTCAGATATAGCTAATGTTAATTTATCTGGTCTTAAAACTCTAACAACTAATAACTTTTGAAATGCAGTTAATTTGTCACCCCAAGGAGCAGGTAAGCTACTACGATGCGGTTCAAGGTCGTCATATACTTCTTTCCACTTACTTGTTATAGTTGTAACACTATTTTTAAAACCCTTATAAGCTGGTAAGTCATCAATTCGACAAGTTTCATCCCAACTTTTATCAGGCATCCACTCAATTGTTTTTTTGATAAGATTTTCTACTGCAATGCCTCCTGTTATTAGGAATAAATATTCATCATGATCCATTTCACCGGAAGCAAGCATCATCTTAGAACACATAATGAATGAAAACATTAGTTTGTCTTTATCAAATAATGACCTACATACATTACTGTACAAGTTGTATGTAAATGTGTCTTTCAAAAACTTTAATCTTTTTTCCAAATCTTTTGACTTGTTCGCATTTTCTATTGATATAATATATAAATTAATAAACCAGGTTAAGGAGTACTGATACATAGGGTCAACATTTGGCAATTCTGTTACACAGTAATATAAAACAGCTGAATGAGAAGCTATAGGCCTGTATCCCAGCCTAAATTTTTCAATAATAATTTCAGTTTCAACTGATGCCTCTTGCTTTTTGGTTATATCAATTGCTAATATTTTGGATGAATCTAATACTTCTATAGCAGATTCATCTTCAAGAATGTCACCTTTGGATTCTTGTAGGGTACGTAATATATCGTCTTCTACTTGTTTCAGAGCAGCGCGATTGGCTGCACCTTGTACAATCAGTTTTTCTCTCTTTTCTTGTAAATCGGGTCTCTCTTTAGCTACAACAATACCTAATAACTGATCTTCTAGACCCTCCTTTGTAAGAGCAAAATTAATTAAAGTAACCTTATTGAATACTTCCGGTAAATAATGTGGATTTCTTAGTTTGGTCGTCATATACAATCTAAAATTCGGGTGATATTCAATAACATTTTCTCCTAAAGCTATGAACTCTTTGCCACCTTGTACGTATGTATGTTTTAACAAAACAGGATCCAAAGGCGGCTCCACGTCTTCTAAAATGCAATCGATTAGTGCGGGTTTTCCGTATTCTAAACATGTTTCTATAACTTTCATGTAATTGCCATCCGTAAACTTAAGGACTTGCAAATCGTTGGATTTCTCCATTGTTTTTATCCATTTATTGGCTTGGCCTTGAGGGTCGACAAGTAAAGACCAGCGGAGAGAACTATCTTGTATAACACCATTATCTATAGAAAATGAATCCCAAGGTAAACCAGCTATACACCAATTTTGAATTTTGATGTCAGTCCCTAGAATATCTTTGAAAACAAATTGTTTAGAATGTGGCATGTCAAGTTTAATAACTAAATCACGCCATTTAGAAATTAACTCTATTCTAATTGGAGATGTATAAGGCGATAAATAAGCTATAATACCACAGGAAACTAAAATATCTCCTGCTAAATTATCATATAAATCTTGTAGATTTTCGGCTGCTAAAGTCCATCTAACTTTTTCTCCTCCTAAACCTCCTATTAATTTTTCAGCGCGATACAACTTATCAATACATAGTTGAACCTCATCTTCTAAAGCCTTTTTTTTAATGTTAGCTTCCTCTAATGCTTCGTTTAGTTCTGCTAGTCTTGCTTCTAACCGGGCCACAGTAGCCTTCTTTTCTTCTAAAATAGCCATAGTTTCAGCAAATTCTCTCTCCGCGGCTTCCAATTTAGCTTTTTTTGGAGCCACCACCTTTGCTACTGCATCATACATGTCCATAGCAATTATCCATTTACACAATCCCTCAGCTGCTGCAGAAGCTTTGGCAATGATATGTGGCTTAAAATCTTTGTTAGAAAGATATTCTTTTCTTATTTTTTGCATTGTTGCTACAGGAATATTATCCTTATCAAAGTTTCTTAGAGAGTCTAAGAAACTCATATCGCCCAGAACTCTTTTGCTAGGACCCCAAAAGTCAAATTTTTTCTTTCCAGGATTATCAGGATCCGGTATTTTATCAGGGGGAATTCCCTTCATAACACACACTGCTGCCATAACTAGCTTCACTGTCGCTGGAGGGTTTTTCATAGATTTAACAATTGTTATGTCGCCAGGTTTTAATGTGTTTAATGCAGCGATTGCATCCTCTAAAATAGGTAATGCCAGTGCTAAATCCGCCTCGCAATCTTTTTTAAGTTCTTGCGCTGCTGCTGCTTGAACGTTTGCTACTTTTTGGTCTTCCCTCACTTGTGCAGCTGCTCTGTCAGCAGTAGCCGTTTCTACTGCAATTTCTTCCATCATTTTTGTAGATTTAGCAGCCATAACTATCAGTTGAGGTTTTAAAATATTCAGATCACGTTGCATAATTGATACTGCTTCTGCTGCTTGACCAAGTTTGTCTAAACCATTTGTGTATCTTATTTTAGCAGCCCGTAACTCTCTTTGTTTTCGATTTGTCAACACAGTAAAAGATTTTATTAAATTAAGATAAGAAGCAGAAGTAATATAAGTCTTTCTTCCGTACTGATTAAAAAAATCTATTGACACTTTTCGCGCATCAACATGAAACTGCTTACAAGCTATAACAGCAGCTGCTTTAACTTTATCGATGACATTTACTTTGACCATATAATAATGTGCTACCATTTCCAATGCGTCTTCAGGCCAACTGTCATACCAATCAATAGTGCAACAATTTACAAGTGAAGGATACAACCTTAATCTCGTCCGAAAGGAACTCCCTATAGGACTGAAACATAAAACTACATGTAGTTTCGCCTTACACCTTCCAACGAAAAATGACATAATCTGTAGAGGACTTATATCTAAATTCCGGTTTCCACCCTGAGCTGCCAAACGCACTAATTCTAATATTTCTTGCATTTCATCTAACCCATATAAATTAGGAACTTCCCCAGAATTCAATAAACTGTCTAAGTTTTGAATAAAGACTTCTTCCTTAATTTGGTTTTCCGTAAATAGAAAAGTTGTATCTTTATTCAAACCACCGGATTCGCGAAGAACTAATTTGATATCATCATGCCAATCTTTAACGCTATAAGACTTTGTTATTTCTGGTTGATATACTTGTTGACCTAAAATTGTACTAGCCAATCTAGTTACTGATTGACGACCAGATCCTCCTACACCAACCAATAAAGCATTACCCGATGGCATGGAAAGTAATCTACAAATTTTAGACAAATGTTCTAATGCGTAGTCGAATAATACAATAGTCATTTTGGCCTTATGCATAGCATTATACTCAGTTAACATTGCTATAGCAACATTTAAAAACACTTCTTTAGAGGGAATTTCTTCATACCTCCTTTCACCTTCAACACTGTCGGTATCTAAATAACAACCGAACAACATTTTTTTTATGTTTTCTTGAGTTACCTCCCCTTTTTCATTTTGGTAGGTATCCAAAGCGGAATCAAACGCATCTCTCATAAACTCTTGGGTTGATTTTCTTAGTAGATCATAAAACCATGAGCGATCTATTTCATCAACAAGCCTGTCATAAAAAACACGCATAATTTCATGAACCCATACTCTTGTAAAGGTTTTCTTATTATCCGCAGATTCTTTTCTTAACAAAGCACACCCTTGAATAACTCTTGAAAAGTCTCGTAAGTTAAAAATATAGTGAGATTTTGCTGGAGTAGGCCTCAATCCTTCTGTGGCCGTATCATAAATATGCGTTGTTGCTGCCACAATGTTTACTATTGTTGCTTGCGTGTCCTGGCCAAACCCATTCCTTCTCCAACCAAGTTGGAGCAAAGTTACAAATATTTTAGACATGCTTTCCTTTGAAAACTCGTTAATCGAATAAATGTTATAATGTCTTAACATTCTTGGATAAATTAATTGCCTACTTCCACCAACAGGACCAATGGCTCCATAAAAAAAAGTATCATATATGTATAGATTTTCAGTTGTTTTCAAATCATACCAATGTTTTTGGTCAAAATATAATCTTAATAACTCTATAGCTGGTTGGGCACCATATACTTCTTTTGCTGGCATATTCATATCGTCAATAAAAATAATGGCTTGTTTACCCTTGGTTGGTCCGTAGTTGTTTTTTCTTCGTTTGACCAATTTCGAAATAACTAAATCTTGGGTTTGATTTGCAGAAGTCGTTGTCGTAAAAGTTATTAATCCTGGTGTATATTTATCTAAATCTACATCACTCATTAAATAGTTTTGGATGTAAAAGCTTTTTCCAGTTCCTGTAGGCCCTATAAGTAACAAAGGTTGAGAGAATTTCGTATGTAATTTTAAAAGAAATATATATTTCTCAGTTTCTAATGTCGGAATTATGGTCTGTAAAAGATTGATTTGTTCTTTGACTTGAACTGCCTTCACTGCATCTGGCCATGGTTTCCAACAACCCTTTCCTTTATACATATAAAAATGATCTATTATCATTCCTTCACCTGGAATAGAAACATCTAGTCTATCAAGGTCACCGGGCATCCCGTTTTCTCCTCTATAATATTGTTTTAATAGGTCATCAAACCTTTCACGTGAATCACTATTCAATATTCCTCCAACGCCCCATACTAATGCCGTCATAAAAGAAGCTAAAAACCAAGTCCTACAATATTTAGTATCCTCTTCTCCTTCTATCGCATTATTCATTAACATTTCAACAAGTCGAAGCGTACTTATTACTAAATTTACCTCACCAGCTGTCACAAGTTGAGTACAATATTTTCGAACAAAATATATTAAGGGATCAAATAACCATTGACACATAATAAATATAAATTCCTCATTTTCTTCCAGCCATATGGGATTAAGAGTTTTAAGCCACGAGGTATAAAATGGAGCGAACCCGAAAGAAGATGATTCCATATAAATCATGCCACATCTTGAAACTGTTGCAGGAGAAGCTTGAGAGAGGTCCATAACTTCAAAAATCATGGACATTACACTTGACATGGCCATGACCTCCCCAGATGTCAAGCAAAGTTTTTTATTGTCATCTAATACAGTGTTCATATTCTCAATCCATACAGCATCTACAGGACCGTCAAAAACAATCCATTTTTTCACAGGAGTATCTTCGGAAGCAAAATCTCTGAACATTGTTGCTACAATACCATCTGTCCATTCATAAGATATGGGATCAAAGGCTCCATAAAGCTGACCCATAGTGACTGCCTTTGGATTAAGAACTTTATAAGTACAAGCACAGCCATCTGGCAATCCCCTCTCTTCCATTAGCGTGAGGGCTTCTGATAAAATTTTTAACGTCATCGATTTACCTGAAAATGGATCTCCTACTAACATGAACCCATGTCTTACAATCATCATTTCAAATGTTTGAATAACTTTGATCAAGAAACACTCCACGGGCTGAAGGTTATTTCTTTCACAGGCATCGTGACAAGCGTTTAAAAAATTTACATAATCTGGTTTTGGTAAAGTAATCCCAGGAAACAGGTCAGAAATAATCCCTTCAAATAAAGGTACATCGAATGATAAAAACTTCGGTAGATTAACGTCAGTAATTGATCTTAACAATAAAATATTTTCACTTTCATTGGGAAAACTTCTTTTCAAATTTCCAGCAGCAGACAAAACTGTTTTTACAGCTCGCATGCCATAATCATAATGATTTTGTGATGATAACTGTTCAGAACATAATCGATATGTAGTAACAATTTTTACGGATAAATTTCTTGCGTCTATAAAACCAAATGAATATAATGAAATTTCCCCAATCATAGCATAATCTGGAACCATCATTGCTACAGTTCTAAATAAGACTTTTAAATTATCTGGCAGCTCCGACCGTCCGGCATAACCAGGATTCATTGTAATACAAACGTAGCAAGCAGGATTTAAAGTTAGGACAGTTCCCTCAAAATCAAATGTTTCGACATGCTGTCGAACTGCTTGCACAATGCACAGTATCTGTTGTGCTATAACTGACAATACCTCAACTTCTATGCGATTAAATTCATCAAAGCAGACCCAAGCACCGCATGATGCTAGGCCCTTAAAAAATTTACCCATTGCCTTGTAATCCAAGCCATCGGAACAATTAAATACTACACATTGAACTGCTAATGCTTTTGCTAAATCTTTTGTCGTTTCTGTTTTACCTGTTCCTGCTGGTCCTTCTGGAGCTCCATTTAAATGAAGATAATATGCACCAATTAATGTTCGATAACAACGATCAGTTAGGGGTGTTATAACTAGACGATCTGAATTACCTAAATATTCATAGGCGTAATTGACCACTGCATTAATAATTTTTACAAAAACTTTTTCTTCTTCCCAATAATAACGTAATTGTGCTAACCATTGAAAATCAGTTATTTCTGTTACATCTTTCTCAACAAGGTCTTGTATTACATCTTTTGCATGAACATCTATAACTATAAGAGCTTTAACAGTAATACTACTTAATTTGGTTAAATCAGTTCTACGAATAACTGCAACAGTTTCATTAAGTTGCTTTGTTAAACCCTTGTGAAAAGCCTTTAGTTCACTCAATTTATGTGTATTTAGGCAATCATGGACATCTACAGCCCAATATATTTGTGAAATCGCTAAAACTACCATACCTTCCCAAGATAAAATCCAGTCTACACGGTTTAAATTAGGGTAGTCATAATATGATAATTCAGTTTCTGATTTCACAGCTTTCAACATTTGATCTTCGACTTGCACTAGCCATTTTTCGACGGAACCTCTTGCGGCTGCCACACTTATAATATCTAAAAACTCGACCTGTTCTCCTTCCATAGAAATCATCGATGATATATTATATTCTGGATCAAATACCAGCCTGTTTATTCCTTCAAAACATTTTTTTAGATGTGGTTGAACTTTAAGAGGATTCTTTGTTTCTGACAGTATTTCCAACATTTCATCGTTAGATAAAAAGAAAAAACGCGGAAAGTATAAGCGTTTCCGTTCTAAATAGTTATTTATACCATCATTAATTTTTTCAAGCATACCAGTGGCGATTTTAAAAGATTCTAAGACACCAGTTCCACCAGCTATTTCCAAGACATGGGGGTCTTTGTCTACTGATCCCATATAACGACGGTAAATGTTGTTTACCTCAACAAACATCACTCCTTCTTCTTGCATTTGAGCAACAATATCTTTAGAAGAAAAGATAGGTAACAAGTATAGCCATTGACTTTGAACTTTGCCCCATTCATCTATTGTAGCATTTACCCGTGTTATTTTTTCATACCATGACCTTACTTGACTCTCAAAAGGTTTTACAAATGCTGAACCCCGCATACCAATCGTTTTTACAATATGGTCATCTAAAACACTTTGAATATCATCCAAACCAGATAGTATATAAATTCCTGTGTCCTTGTAGGGACTTGTTTTAAAACATATATCAGTCCACTCAGCCATCATTTTATTTAAACTGGTAATAAGTGCCAATTCTTTTGTTGCTGCAACGCTTATAATTTCATATTGATCAATATCGTCCCAAAGATTAAAGTTTATGATTTTTCGCAGAGAAGTACCTGCGTTAGGGGTTAATTCAAAACCCGCTATATTTGACATCTCATCCCAATGCCTCTGTACCAACGCTGGGTTACACATTATATGAGCCATTTGAACATTTGGACGCCAACCTTTTATTTCAAATATAGCTTGTGCGCAAAGTTTCATAGGTGCTGGTAAATTATTAATATCAGGGTCATCAACTAACCCTTGAAATCTTTTTTCGACACCTTCGGATATTTGTTGCTTTATTTTTGTCCTATAAGCTTTAGATAATTTTAAAAATTCTTTGTAGTAAAAATCATGATCTTGTTCAATCTTTTCATGGTCTAAATATTCAAATGGACCGTCCATCCATGTATAGTAACTTCGTTTCCACTTATGAACCAAATATACTAAACTGTGAAAAGGTTTAATAAAATCTTTTAATTCTTCGAGATCGGAATAGTTAGATACTGGAAACTTAAATGTTACTTCTTCTTTATTAATCCAAGTAACCAATTTATCACAATCATCTAAACGATGTACAAGTTTACGTAAATGTTCTAAATATTCTAGAGTATGATTTATATCGTCCATATTATCCAAAAGCTCTAGATAGGGTGTCATTTCTAAGACTTCTCTATTTAAATATGCAATTTTTGCCAAAAGATTTTCCTCCATTTCTGCTTTAAAAGTTTCATAAGCAGTGGCATTTTTCTCAAAAATTGGTTTAATATCAGTGAGCCAATTAACAGTTCGAGTGTTAGAAGCTACATGTTCCGATGAAAGAGAGGTCATTTCTAATAAATTTGAAATAATATTTATTTGACCTAAAATTCTTTCTTTTAAAGCTTCCACCAATACAGTTTTGGCATGTAAGATGTACACACCTTGTTCAATTAATTCTTCAGCATTTTCAGGTTCCTTTAATGCTTTTGCTGCTATAATTTCAAATGCATTGCAAATACTATCGTTTTCATCCATGTGGGTTTTAACGATTCCTGCAATGATATCATTTATGAACTCATGTGCTCTAGCTTTTAATCCATTTATCATTCTTGTTTGACAAACGACTGCGCAGTTAAAGTATTCATTTTCTAAAACTGCAGTGATATCCGAATCAATTTCTTGAAAATATTTGATTTTATCCCGAGACTCTTCGAACTCCTTGGCCTGTTCTATAAATTTAGAAAGTTGTATCTTAGCATTTTCTCCGTACAACATTTTATATTCGTTTCTTAGGTTTACCAAGTATTGAACAAGTGGTTCAAAAACGATATTCAATTGCTTCTGTAATCTATCATGACTGTCTTTACATAACCAATCGTTGTATTGAACTGGTAAAGCATCATGGTTGTATGGTATCTTAAGGTATTGTTCAATTGGCATTAGTCTTTGTGCTATGTGTGAGATAGCTTCAGCTATATTGTGGTAAACATTGAAAACGTCCTCAAGAGAAGGATCATAAATAAATTCCCCGTTGAAATCTAAATCTATGTTTATAATTGGAACAGAATCAGAGTCTTCCAATGAATTTATTATTGCATCGATAGATCGACGCATAAGTTCTTGGATCTGCATGGAAATCATTTTGGTTGCACATTTTACAAAATCCGGTATTCTTTTGGACTGCATTCCTTTTAAGCATCTTGGATTTTTGAGCCAATTAACAAGAATAGCATACCAACTGCTAGACACTAAATAATCAGAACGTTTTATCTCTTCCAAAATTTTTGTCTTAAAATCATCTACGTTTAGAGGTCCTTTTGCTCTGTATTTTCTCAAATTAATTATATAATCTGGAAAAGATTTTTCCGAAGATTCTAACACAAGTCTTATGAAGGGATGTAAAAGTAAGGAACCGGATTGTAGTTTTTTTCGGTACTTAATCATTTTGTCATAATTTGGTGTGACACCATTATATTTGAAATATGGTTCCTCATATCTTTTTCTAGATACGCCAGGTATTTCACGGATAACTGTTTTAACGGCCAAGTCATGTAGGTTTTTATTCCACTCCACTTTACTCTCTTTCAAGAGGTCTTCAGTTATACTGGGATAAGCATTTTTTAATTTAGAAGGTATTAAACTAAATATTTTTCTTTCCCATGACTTAAGCATAGGCGGAGGTTGTACTTTTTGGGCACACTCACGTAAAACTGCAATGTGTCTTTCTTGTGTAATTTCTAATGCATCACATTCACTGTAATCAATCGAAGATCTAGCTATTTTTATTTTTCTTTTTGTGGCACTTTCTTCCAGTAGTTGTCGAAATTTTTCATTTTTATCCTAAAATTGAAAAATAATAAAATTATATTTCAAGATAAAAAAAAACAGATTACAAGAATTACCAAAACAAATGCATACTTAATATTGTTTTAAAAAAAAAACTCTATTCATACCGATCAACTTAAGTCAATTGCAGTTTTTGAATTAATTTAAATTGCAAACTACAATCGACTGCAGTTATTTCTCTTGAAAGTTTTTTTTTTTCTATACTACGATTTTTATACTTTCAGGATATTTCTTACTTATTTTTTTTAAGAACAACTCAAGAATATACCGTTAAAGGTCAGATTGTTGTGCAAAGTTTATAAAAGAAGTAGCTTCTAGCCTGATACTTAGACTTTGTCTTATCTTTATGTCTTATCTACAGTTATCCTTGCCAATTAATCATAGGCAACGGATTACAACCAAAATCGATAGTCATATTTTTATCTGATTCATTATTACATCAAATATTATTTTATTTTGTGTTGTCCAATACCAGTTAATCTTGCATTTTCATTTTGCTTGCAAGACCGCATATTTTAGCAATACTACGACCGATCTTGTACCTAACATTTAAGCAAGAACAAAACTGAGCCTGCAAGACTGTTTAGACCAACTGTTATTCGGGCGTTATTGACTATTTGTTTTCAATACCGATATAGATTGGGGTTTTCTAGTATAGGTATTTAAAACCTCAAACCACAGATTCTAATTTTTCCCGACAAACTTACTGGGCATAATAAAGAAAGCTATCATATTTTGTTAATATATGAAGCTCTTAAAGATTTTTTAAACTCACAAAATAAATTATGTGATAAATGTTAGAAAAAAAATGGCCTCTATAAATAGCAATATAGGCGCACCACGCAACGTAGACTCGTTACCACTCTTCATACCAGGCAAATCTAACAAACTGTAGCACCAGAATTTTGTACTAATTAAAATGATGCGTATGCAAACAAACGTTTCGATGTAATTGTTTTTTTTTTATATTTAGGAGTTCATCATCACGGACAATACTCCAATCGATGACCTATTCGAGTTCGTCGTTGCTTTGCCATCTTATCTTCGTTTTCACTACCTACGTCCCGACAATAGACTATCATTATATATAATACGTAAGCCACGCAGAAAGTTTTGAAAAATGCGGTCGTAG
>JAPOND010000186.1:1300681-1310905 GCA_028829205.1 Ithomia salapia aquinia | reverse complement strand
ACCAAACTATTCCACCTACTCGTTCGAGACGGATACGTTTTATCTCAGCCTGTACCATTGATATGTCACGTCTAACGACGAGTTGTCATTGTGTTTAAAGTTATTATCATATCGCCTGTTGTTAGGATGCTTTGTCTGAATACTATTTATAATATTTTCATATAAAAGGATGAGGATGTAGGGGGATATGGACCTGATATACAGATTTTATAATAAGGAGTAGAATTTAAAAATATTATATAGAATTTTTGAACCTGTTATTAAACAATTTATATACATATTTAATTAGAACTTTACATAATTGATATATCGATTTTCCTGCTAATATCAGCTCAGTGAACACTAGTCTGTTCCTAACCACAGTTTCATATCGTGTAAACATATGATATGAACCCATTGTTTTGCCAATATCATTAATGTTATGATTAACACAAATCAAACAAAACAAGAGTCCGTTAAGTGTTAATGTACCAATAATCGATATACCGTGATAACGACAGGCAATCTTCAACTTTTGTATGGACACCAGTTATTATGAAGGGAGAAATACCAATATCCGCGAAAATGCTGGTAAATGCGAAGTCTCGCCCCAGCAAGGAGGGGAGATAGCTAGGGAGCGGGGCGAGGGATGATCGACGCGGTGGAGGGTTGTGTAGCGCAGGGTGTAAGCCGCGTCTGCGCGTTGTCCGTCGCAACCCCCCGACCGACATGTGCGTCGCGACCGCGCCCTCTACACCCGCGTACACCCGCATACAACGGGGGTTGTTACCGATGTAAAGCCCGATCATTACTCACCCATTCATCGCTTATTCTCGACCATTGCCATAGCAACCCATTGCGTAACAGTGTTTTAAATATTGACAATATTATGTATAATACTCACCGTTTGCAGAACGAGCTGCAGGCGACGTAGCTTCCTTGCTTTTAGAACTCTCTTTCTCCTTCCCATTGTTTCCTGAGAATAAAGATGATTATGTAATTGTTGTATCGCACACAATAATTATGTTTTAGACTGCAGAAACGTGATTATTCTCACGTTTCGTCGATAAATAGAATACTTAATAGATAGTGTTCCACAATTTAGTATAAAGATTTTGTTAGTTGATATTTTGTTAACATTCATTAATCTTATATTGTATATTTGAAATGGCTCTACTAGATATTTTTAACGAGATCTTTATCGTTTTTGCTGAATTACATATAGTTTCTGATCTTATCGGTCACATTAAACTATATAAGTATATTTACTAGAATTTATCTTAAACATTTCAGTCCAGTTGACTTTCTTGATGCAATTGTATATACAACTTTTTATCGCACATTTGAAACCGGTCCTAGTATCCCATAATGTCCTGCTGCTATTAAACTAGTAACGTATCAATCTGAGCCGGAAATATCTGGGTAGGAAAGAGGAGGGAGCCGCAGCCACCTCTGCCACCCATCGCGGAGGCGCATTCCCGGGAACATCCTCTATGAGGCGGCCCGTCTGACCGGTTCTACCGATCGTTCAACCCAGGCTTGCAAATTTAAAACGATTGACTTTCTTTAACAATACCATTTATAATGAGTAATTATAAAGAATGATAACTTTATAAAACTTCGCTTTGAATTTTGTATTTTTGAGGATCCTGATTTATAATAGAAAATAGGTAATATTGCTAATTAATATAGATAACAAGATTTTGTTTGGAAGCAATTATAGTTGCTAATCAGCAATAATAATTAAGTATTTGTCAAATCAATAACATTAGGTGTAATTGACCTAACACTTCTTATGTATCGTACATTATGTTACGTAACAAGTGGATGTTATATTTCGGTGTTAGCGTAACAGCTTCAGTTCAAACGATACATTGCAAAGTAATCTTCAAGTACTGTTGATAAAACATCACGTCATATCTTATTATAGATAAGGGCGTATACTTGTTTCAATTGCATCAAATTTTAGGATTGTTTGATAATTTGACCTTGTAAGTGGCGTTGACTTGCGTGGCCTTAAATCGCAACAATTCCAACCGCCACGCGTCAACACATGGTCAGACTTACCCACATGGCCAGACTTGCCCACATGCCCAGACTTGCCCATGATCATACTTTAGGTTTGAATGTAACAGATGTTTTGACAATGTTTCTGAACTTTATAGCTCCGTCCGTTTTAATATGTACGTCATCACATCGATTTAAATAAATATCCGTTGAAGTCATTGACGTGTTATATACGTCCATGATCCAGATAGAGGAAGAAATAAATTTAAAAATTATATTTTGTGTTAATTTAAATGTGGTGTTTATCGGAAAAAGAAAATTAATTAAACTATTATTAGCGCTGACATTATTGATAACACTGACGTAAACTTGGCTTAAACCTTCATTATTTTAAACCTATCATGAATATGTCAAAAAATGTTGTAGAATGATTGATAGCCAATAAAGTAATGGAAAACTGTTTTAAAGCATTTAAATTTCAAACCGGAATTATCTTGTGTTTAAAAACAATCTATTTAATATAAAAAAATTAAGACTTGGTTAAAGTATAACAAATACCTACCACCATGTGTATATTATTATCTTATATATATGGTAATTTACTGTTTCCTATTAAAATGTCGTTACAAAACTTATAAAACGTTTTACCAAACGGTTTATCACGTACTTGATGTTAATAAAAGAGTTTACTTGCGATGAGTCATTGCAAATAATTAGAATTTACGATGTTTTCGTATTATATTTTAAATTTTAATATTATTGGATATCAACATGAATATTCTGTATTGATTTTTAACTTATTATCTGTATCGATTGTTTATGGTATTTTATAATATCGATTTTCGATATTAAAATCGTTATAATCGTGTGTACATTCTTATTTATTAAAATTGTATAAATAAACACAAACATTTAGAAAATTCATAAAATTAATTATATATTTAAAGTTTTGACGAAACGTCTATATAAGTGTATTGAAAGAACAATAGAAATAGTTATAAAGGAAACTTTGGTAGTTGATTTTGAGTGTTTTTGTATGGTACCAACAGTATCTTTTATTAGTCTGATATGAGTAAATATTAGATTACATCAAGATATTATGCTTTCGAGTATGGCATCGACCAACATGCATTACTACGAGGTCGTACTCGAGCGTGTGATACGAAAGGATTCCCTAAGGTTAAATATAGTAATATCAAACACAACGGGCTTATTTATTTTATTATTTCATGCTATTTATATGCATGGTTAGAGGAATTATTATAATTTATCCCGTTCACGCTTTTTATCCTTATTTATTTCATTTAATTATGTCAGTTATCTTAGTGTGTACTTCATTAATTACCTGTTTGTTAGAATATGTATGTGTGTATATATATCGGTAATTTCCTGGAAAATTTAAATATTTTGTTCTTAACCATATTATAATATTATTGTAATAAGACAATTGCACTTTTTCACGCGACTGTATAGCAAGCACCATATGGTTTTGATGGTTAACGACTGTCTTGCCCATAAAAGCTTTTAGGTTGTCTCTTATAAACCTAGCACTCTTGCTTCTATCAACCACATACATTTATTAATTACTTCAGTGTTTTAGGATTATGATAAAAGTAGAATTAAGGTTACATTAAACATATGATTCATATTTCGTGCTAAAGTTTTACTCATAGTATTTTGAAGAATTATTTCGATTAAAACAATGATATGATATGCTTTATGGTTGACTATTCGAGAGACCGGATGTAGACATAGATTTGGTCGAAGACGGATGTGTCGCCATTTGCATGCGCAACGTAAACCGTCGTCAATGCGCAGAAGGGAGCAGCACAGAATAATGAGTATGTTGGCATGGGGAAAACCTTTTTTTTACTAAAAAATATATTTAAATAGCAATAATTATATATATTATTAATACAATTGTGTCCTTTTAATAATAAACTTTATATAGATTTTTGAAAAATTTTATCCTATTATTAAAAAAATGTTATAAATTTTTCTCAGTACGTAGTTAGATGAATCTATTTAATTAGTTTAAAATATTTGTTAAAAAACCACATAAATCCTGTACTTAGTTATGACTATAAAATAGCTACTGAGAATATCTCTTCCGTTTCTGTAAATATAGTCGGTAGTGGCAATGTTGGCTAGTTGCACTTCCGCTGATAAGTGTCTATATGTTCGACGATGAAACTGTCGCCGATAATTATTTACAAGTATTATTATGTGACAGGCATGATTAAAAGAAAGAGATTATAAAAGTTATCGTTGTGATATGAAGGCATTATCTTGTTTTATCAGTAATAAAATAAAGGAAAAATATTACTTTGCAAATGTTATTATGTCCATTTCACTTTGAAAAATACTCATTATTCCATAAATAAATTTGATAGAAATTCTAAACACTGACAATACATATCTTGATGAAATTGTATGTCAGTGAAAGTTGAACATTCGATTAAGCATTAAAGCTAGATATTATTAGGTAAGTGTATATTAAAAAGAGGATTGTAAAGAGTCATATGTAGGGCGCGTGGCGGACTGTGGCCTGACCGGTTGCCATGTTTGGTAGGGACCGGTATTGTGAACACTCGCTGGACATAACACTTATTTGACACCTTTAATTTATCTGTGTGAACATGAGTACTTATTAAGCTTTCTCCTCTCAAAGTTGAGTAGTGAAAATAGCTTAAATTGGATTTCATATCTCTTTAAGTGTATTGACATCCCTTGTATGAGTCAGACTGTCGACAGGCGTCAGTGGCGGGGCGAGGTCCCGCGTCTGCCGACTGGCTGATTCACTCCATGTTACCTATGCACATATTAATGTCGCAGGTAACAGAAAGGCATTGTATGCCGGCTGCTATTGTACAGTCAAACTTTTGAGGTCCCCTAACTGATTGTTAGCGCCTTATTGTGTTATTGTTCTGAGGGACGAACGTAGGTTTATTATTAAGATTGGAACAATAAAAGTATTTGAATCTAAATATAATTTGATACTATTCATTTGAAATATTAAAGATATCTTTTCAGGCCATCTGTGATCTAAGAAATCGATATTTTTTCTGTACTATCTTTTATAATGTATGCACGGTTTTGTCAATCATATTACTTTCTTAAATAAATACATTATTTATTAAGTTTCCCAAATTAAAAAACGAAGTCTTCGAGGAATCGAGAAATACCAGTTTACAAAATATTGTAGAAATGTGTACAGTAACGCCATCTCTTATCCGAGAGAGTCATTAAAAATAATTTGAACTTTAAATCGAGTACATGAGAAAAAAGTTTCGCCAAACTTTAAAAATGTTTTTTTATTGAATATGAATGAATATAGATATTTAATAATTTATCGAACTTGTTTTTTAAGTAGCTTTTTACGCCTTGTAAACAGAGTAACGGTGGTAAGAAATTTGACAAAATCTGAAGTCTTTAGAAATATGAGAGTAACCTCTTGACGCAAACTAGTTTATCTTTTAAAATAATTATGTATGTAAGTGAAAGTTCCAAATTATTTTTAAGTTTTATAAATAACAGTTCCGTATAACGATTGTTGCTTATTTTTTTTAAACGTAATATTTCTAAGAGTCCAAGGCATGATTTTCTTTACAGAAACATATAATTCTTACTAGCGACCCGACCCGGCTTCCCACGGGTGCAAAGCTGATACTAAATACACAACAGAAAAACCGTGAACGATAAAATAAAAACTGTTAAAAAATATAGCGGCCCGGCCGGCCAGTACCGCCGCAAGCGCAACTTCTCAAAATTTAACTGTAGACCTTTTTAATGTATACAAATAATTAGTACATTATTTTAATAAATCTCGTAGGGTTCAGCCTGCGTTTGCAATTTTATGCGGGAAAAAATTGATAATTAACGACATCACATTAGAAACCTCAAAAATAACAGTATTTCTTCAGTATTTAATGGATGTTATTATACATATAAACCTTCCTCTTGAATCACTCTATCTATTAAAAAAACTGCATCAAAATCCGTTGCGTAGTTTTAAAGATTTAAGCGAACATGGGGACATAGGGACAGAAAAAGCGACTTTATTTTATAATATGTAGTGATATAAAGTTTTATATGTTTTTATAACAATAGACTAACTAACAATTTCTACAATAAAATTGAATTATTAATCCACGTAGTATTGCGAATCTTTTAAATATATAATATATACTAGATTATAACAATATTTTTTCGTTTAGTGAAATTGTTTAAATTTAAGTGTTTAAAATCATTACTAAATTAGAACCCGTACATAATAAAAAAGTTTTCTTCGTTTGTATTTTTATAAGTTAGTAATGAATTGCATTTAAGATACATATTTTAATTTTACCCTTTAGGTATTGTGAATTCAGAAAAACCTGTTTTCTTTGCTTTTGTAATAAGCAAAATAAATATTGGTTTTATTTTAAGTCTACAGACACAAGACTGGGATTATTTATAGATTGAATTTATATATATTTTATTCTCATAAGAGTCCTGCATAAAAGAACTACTTTATTGTATCCTATCATTACATTTTAAATGGCATGTTCTGGAAAATTGATTTTCAATCCTTCAGTAATGCAAATAAAAAGTGTCCTAAAATGTCACCGATATAAAATATGACACACAGGATATTTGGAATGCTATCATTATAATCCATAAGGGTTTTTAAATCAAAGTATAAAACCTATTTGCTATATATTTTTTTAATCATAAACAAAATCGATGTCTGTATAGTCATGTTAAACTTATTTAAATTTAAAATAAATATAGAATGACCAATAATGCTAGCTCAATTGATAGATCAAAAGGATGTCCTATAATTCGCGGGTTCGAATTGAAAAAAAATTTACAAAAAACTTCCTTCAATCGCGTGAGCTGCGAAAACTATTAATGATAGAACAAAATGATGTATTACAATTTTTCAGGTTCTTTGTTTTCAATGAATGTTATTTTTTCAGAAACTCACTGTCAAACATTGTACATTTTCTTTTATTCTAATATTAAGCCCGTGCGTAGCCGGGATGGGCTTCTAGTCAACTATATTTTGGTGGGCGCAATGAAATATTGTCATGTCACACATTGTGCCTGTTTGTTCTAATGGTTCAGTTGTGTTAGTTATCACCAATGTGTACTAGGTTCGATTCTCTTGTAAGGTCTTTGGGTGATTTTCAGTTTTAGAAAATGCTGTTAAGATCACGATAGCATGAAACCTATCATTATTTGTGTTATGTGGATGGGAAAATAGATAATATAAATACAATATGGATATATAAAATATCCTTTATTTATACAATGTTCACGCATAACAGTTTATTGATTTAATTAGCGAGGTGCATGATACGTCATATAAATAAAGTATAATGACCTCATTGGTTGCGATAAGATTATTTTTGTAAAATTGATAAAATTTTGTTAACGTATATTCAATATCATAACTCATCAACTAAATCTTTATACCTAATAATAAATCTTATGTTAATTCCCAACTCAATGCTCAAAAAACTCAGAATAAGTCTATAACTAGGGCTGATGTTTATAGAAGGGATGTAATGAATACAGAAATCGGAAGAACTGGTGACGTACGAACAGCTACGATAAACCGTGTTTTTTTATTATAAGTTTTTTTTTAATTATTTTTCTACAAAATATGCAAGTATGCTTAGATTCAGATCAAAAGTATTTTAATCAATTGAAATGAATGTTCCTGTCAATATTTCTACTGTTTGACCAATTAAATTATTCTAATCAATATTATTATCAAAATATCCTAATCTTTGAACAGAAAACTAATCATAGTGACTTTTAATTCTTCATGCCTAAACCACCGGACTTGTTATTGTTATCGGGCTAAAGCTATTTTTAATAATATTTATAAAATATTTACCTTTTCGTATTAAGAGACTGGTGACCCGCCGCAGGGCTTCTCTAGGAGATTTTTGGAAGAATTTGGGCGTTAAGTTTGGAGGGAGTGTGAGTGGCTTCCGGGCTCCAGACGCTTCCCACGAGACAGGGTGGTCTGTAGCTATTTTAGCAGACGTAGAGATTCTGTCCAGATGCTCGATAGAAGCGGGCCTGCCAAAAAAAATTGTTTCTTATTACCTTAAAAATATATTATTACAATCAATATTTCAGTAAAAATCTGTACATTCATTTAAAGTATCATTGTTTTTTATGTGTTATAATGTTTTTATAACAGTTGACAGAAAGATTTGAATTGTAATCGTATTTAGTTACAACAAGTTTACAACCAGTATAGCGTACACGTTGTCAATTATATCAAGATATTCATTTGTGATGCAGAGATTGGATGTCATTAGACTCATGTCGTGTGTTGAATGTACAATACTTTCAATGTCGAAGCATTGTCCAGAATACAATTATTATAGCTCGCGATTGTCATTGTTCAATTTCCCAACAAGGACTAGAAATAAATTAATGGTATCATGGTTAGTTGTCTTTTAAAACAGTTTTAATACTTGGTTTCTGAGTTATATCATATTGATTTATAGTTCTGGTCTGTTAAGCAGATGAAAATTAATAATTAGAAGAAAACAAAAATCTTTATCGCTTTGAAAACATTAGTTACAATTACCTAAATTACACTATTTTTTGTAATTGTATTGTACGAAAATTAATATTTTATAACAGATTTTATCAGACAGTAGATAAGAATGTTATAAGATAGACTAACCTAACCTTAGAACCGTTTTCTACAACTTATATATATTTAAATTGTAATATTACCACTTTTTGAAAAAGAAGAGCAAGATGTAGAGTCAACATCGTAATAATAGTGCTTGAAACTTATCTTCTGATATGACTATCGTATTTGTAGAGGGATGTTTATCATGGATACTATATGCACACTGAACAAGTACATTAGTACATTTAGTTAATTTAAATGTCTATAAATTTCGTTATACATAAAACTAACTTAATTCTTTCATCCAAAAAAATTGTTTCATCAAAATTGTTTCATCCAAAACTAAGTCTTGGGCACGTCATAATTTCATCATATTGAAAAATTGAATTTAGAATCAATTGCCCTAATGTCAATCGAATGTAACAATGACATAGTATTTAATAGGAATGTGCAAATTTATCAATCGTTACGAGCGTTTGTATGCAGCGCCTATTATATTATAAATAGTATAACAATCGTGATATAGATATTGATACTGGAGTTTAAACAAATGTATAAACATATTGCTCCATGAAAGCTTAAATATATAATATATATCAGTCGGTAGCCTAGATTGTCTTTACCTTACCTTAAGTAAAATTGAGGCTTATATTTCTATTCAATTGGATTTATTACCTCTAGGCATCACTCTTTCTAGTCATTTAACAATTTAACATTTTACACATGTGAGTGTTATTACCGGTGACGTTGGCGTGGGTACCATCCTCGCGGGGGCCCTCCTAAGCGTAGCAGGTCAGCGCCGGTACAGACACCAGATGCTCCCATTATAGATCCACGCCCATATCCTCCTAAAGTTGCACTGCTTCCTGTTTCGGACAGAAGATATTACAATGAATGTTGTATAAAATAAAATAGTATTTCCACTAATCATTCTAGCCGTCGATAGTTATTAGAACGAGCTGGTTCCAGATCAAGTGTAATATTATTTATTATTTCAAGTTTATACTTTTCATATTAATCGCATATTAACGGTAGTGTAAATAGTGTGTTTTAATAATAGCACTTACAACTGATATAAAAGTTAGAATCATTGAAAAAGGGGTTTAAAGATTTATAATTAAAATAACCGTTGTTATCCACATCTTCCGATCGGATTAACAAAGAACAATATACGTATAAAACCTTAGCTTAAAATTAACCGACCTCGGGTAAGAAACAGTGTTATTAGCTAGGTTTCGAAGCAATTTCTAATAATAGATTTCTAGTAAGAGTTTTGTGTACATAGCCTACAACTTTTCAGCGTCGGTATGGATCTACAAATTTTAGCTGCAATTAAAACCAGTAGTATTTGAGGTTTCTATTTGAGGTTTACTCTCCGAAGGTTCATTATAAAAGATTACTTACGTACCATGAGTTAAGTATTTGTATAGTGAACAAAAATAGAGATTTGAGATTGCGTTGTTGTTGTAAGAAGTAGGAAACACCTCAAGCTTCAAAATAGGTGTATTAGATATAAGAAAACCCTTAAAAAAGGCGGGTTACGAGCTACTACTCCAGATAGGTTATTCTGTTTACGAGAAACAGTTGCTTGG
>JAPOND010000186.1:1133807-1145481 GCA_028829205.1 Ithomia salapia aquinia | reverse complement strand
GAACAGCTATCAATCTGCCTCATCGACTCGATGTTTAAAACATGATTATTTACCTACAAGCCTCACCCAACAAATATGCCGTCACAGATAACTCGAGTCAATATTATGTTTTATTACATTAATGAAAAAACCGATATTTATTGTATAACAAGCGATGAAGTATGATTACAGATGTGGCAAGGTGACGTTTCAATGTAATACTTAATTCATTGTAAAGTAAAGAAGTCTCTAGCTAGTCTTCGGAGTATTACTCATTATTAAGTAGTAGGTACCTACATTATATAGTACACAAATTATAAGAACGTTTAACTCTTTTAAAATCTTATTACTTTTATTTCATGTTGTCATGCTATTTTGACACGCATATATTTTGAGAATAGGGGAGGTTTTAGGGTTAGGCAGAAATGCTATAATTATTAATTACTACCTACCCCGACCGCAAAACAAAAAATAGACTATAGATGATTCACTTAGACTATTAAGATACAACAATAAATATCTAAAATTACCAAATTCTTATACAGAATTATATTTAATTGGCATAGTATTTAGTAGTTTGTTACAAAACGAATTCGTTATTTTTATCAACTGTAAACGAAACTGCTCCGTGTTCGTATTTCCGCTTTATGAATCTAAGTTCAATAACTTCTCCGGAAGTTATTTGGGTAATTATTTACTCATAGATAATGCTTGCTTATGTGTCTATTCAAATAAATCTAACACACCCAGCTTTTAAGCACCTGTACATCGATATAGTAATTTACTTTGACTGCTCGGTAAATAATAAGATAAGGTTCCCTCTATATCAAAAATCATGAAATATTATCTAGGCTACGTGAGAAAAATATATTTTGTAAGGTACTTATCATTAAAATAAATATTGCCAAACCAGAAATGAAACCAGAAAGCTTTTGAATATCTATATCTATTGCAAATCTTTATCAGTCGGTTTAGCATAAGCGTACTTTTATTCACCTAGCTAGACATACTACAGTATTATGATAATTGAGTAGTAAATTTACATAAGAAACCAAAGCATAACAAAATGCGTATTGCCATATAGCTAAGATTAAATCCACTGGGTGGAAGGCAGAATTTTGTATTTAGCATATTTAACATTGTCATATTATACTACAATCTTGCTTAGTAAAGAAAAGCTTAGTAAAGATAAAGAATGCCATACGATGTGTAGTTTGTTTTAAAATTTTCTGACCTTAAACAAATATTATAATTTTAGTTTCAATAAAGGCAAGTATCTATAATGTCCTTGTATATTTTTCAAAAGATTTTTTACCTTTAAAATCAGATGGCACGTGATTGTTCCACAATGATTATGATACTTCAATTTCCTTGTAACATAATGGAGACGTGCGTGGCCAGATTTCGTGTCACTGCTACGGTTGGTTGCGTTTGCAGACTCCTTTTTTGTACATTAAATATCAAGCAAATGCTTGTGATTTAGCGCTCAATAGATTAGCTAGAATAGATTATACATTATGTATTCCATTACACACTACCATCATTACCATCATCACATCAAAATAGTCAAAATGGTGGCTAAGTTTAGTTTGTAAATTCCTATAGCACAAAAGATATCTTGTGAAGTGTTCATCACACGATAAGCCATGAGTAGGAAATAGGTTGAAAG
The DNA here is from genome assembly GCA_028829205.1 of Ithomia salapia aquinia. Taxonomy (NCBI): domain Eukaryota; kingdom Metazoa; phylum Arthropoda; class Insecta; order Lepidoptera; family Nymphalidae; genus Ithomia; species Ithomia salapia. Next base: position 1,143,833 of record JAPOND010000186.1, on the reverse strand, counting down.
AATTTAGCTTTATATATTGTAATATTCCTGTAGTAAAACTTAGTTAAAATGCTATATAGTTTCAATCACCAGCAACTAAAATTAACGCCATCTTGTAACAGAAGCTATAACTAAAACCAGCGACCTCTTAAGCGCAGCAAATAAACCTAACAACCATATTATTAAAACATATCATAGATGTCGCTCTCCTAGCACGTAAAATACATCCATTCTTTTATAATCTACCCCCTCATTGTAGAGACAATGATTATCTTGTGAAAAAGTATCCTAATCTAACCTATCCTAATAATGATATAAATATAGGGCTGATAATGTGAGGTAAAGGTGAAGTGAGCTACTTAAATATATCTCGTGCCTTAGTGTCTAGAGCAGAAAGGGACCCTGAAAGTGATTGGACTTCGTGTTTGTTATCATATTTTTGTGCATCGTAAAATCTACTTTTACCATATTGATATTTATATGGTTTACTGTGATATTTCTACGGTAGATATGATACTTCAATATCTTGAAAAAAAATACTTTGAATATATCATTGAGAAAACAAAAACAAAGCTAGTTTTTAAATAAAAAAATATATATTAATATAAGAAATTTATTACAATTTCGAAGTGTAATACAAACTTAGTCATACCTATAGCATAGGAATTATTAGCTTAAAATTGACAACAGATCATTTTCGAACTAAATTTAATTATTATGCTCACAATCGCACAATAAATAATATAAACAAAATCACACGAGGCTTCGGAAAAAAAATCCTTAAAACAATCATAATTCTTTCGAATCTTCTGGAAGACATAAAAACATTTTCGAGCATGCTGCATTAAATGAATTGCATACATTGACCATCCAGTAAGGCTTATCTTGCCACATAATAAATACCCAAAATACGGGCACACCCAGCGCTATAAATGCAATACCAATACCAACTTCCATTGGGTGTGTGAAACAAGAGAATACTACAAGGCACGTGACAATAACGAGGAACGCTATTGGTAGGAGGAGATTTACTCGGATAGGTCGTTTAGCTTTTGGTTGGGTGTGTCGCAGCCACAAGAGTCCAGATACTGAACAGATAATGAACAGAGCCTCCACACCAGTCACGTAAACGATAAGCGATTCCACATTATTTGACATCAGCAGCACTAGTGTTACCAGACACTGAAACAATACAATATTAACGTTAAAAAACTTTAGTGGCTATTTTATACAATTTCGATCATGTTGAAAGTAAAAAAGTCGGGAGTTTATGAAGAAGTTTTGTGAAAAACGAATTTTTTAACAAAACCGGTACGGTACACATTAATGCTTATTCATAATTAACAGTAATTTTAAGTAAGAAACAATGTAACTTGAACCACGTAGCATTGTTTTTCTCATATATATTTAGATAAAAATTTAATATACAAGTGTAAAAATCACTGCATAATATTGCCATACTAGATATCCTTAGATATTTTAACGACTATTAAAATGTATAAGAAAATAAATTAATTCACTTTGTTTATGTTTGTAAAGCAGTTGCTGTTCGTTAGTCTCAGTAAAATTTAAAAATAGTTTGACTTGAGTAGCTGTTAAGATGGTTAGATTCCATAAGACCCAATAGAGGGCGCTTTGGCTTCTAGGTGGTTTTCTAGTTGTTTCGTGTTATTATTGTTGTTTATTGTTATTACCTACATATTTTTTAAGCTTTCTTCTGCTCTGAAATACGCCACTAGGTGGCATTTCATTATATCAGCTTTTAAATTTCTATAAAAATGAATATGCTTTTAGTTGCGTATGTTGTATAATATGCGTTTTGTATGGATAATATTATACTTGACCGAATCGTGTTGGAATCTTTCATCTTATATAAAGTTTAAACTATGGTTACAGCTTTACACAACAGCCGTAAAAAGCCGTAAGTGACAACGCGAACACGAATCTTCGCGATCAAGTGTGGCCGTAGCATTACTGCTGCATATTTACTAGACGAATGATCCACTTTTTAAATTTGTATTGTACTTTTCGAGATATTTAAGGTATGCATTTTGTTGAGATTCAAACTTTTATTTTAAATTATTATGCTTCGAGCTCATAGGTTGAAAATTAGTTGGCAAATTACGATTTAATTGAAAATTACATTTAATTGATTGTAAAAATGTATTTTTATAAAACTCATTAAATGTTATTGACATAATCATTAAATATGTGTCAAGGATATTTAAATGAAGCGCGAATAAATAAACTGCTGACATATTACATAATAAATATTATAATTTTAAATTTGCGAAACGGTGATGTCGGAATGTAGAAATTATTAAAAAATATATTTTACACTTTAACAACTTAAGGTAATTTGCACCAATAATCGCTTATGATTTTAAATCCAACACTTTTTAAATAAAACTGCACAAAAAGTAATAAATGAATTGAATTGAAGATCTATTATAAGATACAAAAATACTGTCAAAGTTCAAACCACCTACGGTCTTATAGAGGGATTTGTTTTTAAACTTACCATAAATATTAAAGAAGGTACAGGTGTCAACCTCCTCACATCAATCAAAGAAATTGCTAATGGTAAGTGTCCGTTCCTGGCTCCGACAAAAAACAGCCTGGATGAAGCATATATGGCTCCATTGAGGGATCCAAAAGTACACAGAGCGACGAATAATGGCATAATCCAAGACATTACACCCAGAATCTTATCACTAAAGGTCACAGCAACTGCCTTTGAATCAATCATCTCACTGTTACTTAGTACAGCGAAGAAGGCGAAGTTAGTCAATGTATAGACTAGTGTTACTACTGGCATAGAGATACAGATCGCTCGGGGAAGGTTCCTGAAATAAAAAAATGATATTTAAAAAAAGGAACCATAATAAAAAGTTATAAACTTTTATTTCTTCTTGTATATTTTTATATAGTAATAGCGTTATTTATTAGTCTTATAAGAATGTGTTGGATTCGCATTACAAAAAAAAATCGAATTGCTTCTGAGAAGATATGTATTAAAAGAATAAAGTAGTATTTCAGAGGAATGACTGGTTGATAAAAATAATATATTGTACTTATATGTATAACTTTTATTCAATCTTTATATTAAACTTGCATAAAGTTAAACTTCGAAGCTTTCTAAAATAACAATCTATAACTATCCCGACGAATCCCGTATCTACAGAATATTAGATTAAATACTAGTCTTAGAAATTAGGTTACATCTATCCCATATCAATGTCCCTGAATATATTTCAAATGATTATTTGTCTTTGAAGCTGAATTGTTTGTCAGCCAAAGGGAACTTTACAGGCTTAGCTAAGATGCTGTCATGACCAGATCTAGCATAAGTCACGAGGGCAAAGGCAAATATATGACATTCAATAAAACAGATAATAAATACTCTTCAGTAGAAGATCTACAATACATTTCTCAAACAATTTATGTACTTAATAAAAATCATTATAAAATCTAAATTATTGTCACCTAGACTGAAATTCTAGATTCCTTTGGATAAAGATGTTAGTAAATAGGTATAATACTTACTTGTAGGGGTTTTTCAGTTCTTCAGTAACAAAGTTAAGATAATTCCATCCAGAATAGGAGAAAAGCCCAGTATAAAAGGCGATAGCAATGCTACCAGGTTCAGTGATGGTCCCTTGCATTATATTTTCGAGATTTTCCGTGTGTCCAGAGAATAAGTACCACACGCTGGCTAGGAATGTTACCAACAAAGCTAATATTTTGGCAGCTGTGAACGAATCTTGAACACGTGTCACCCATTTAACATTGTAGCAATTTAGCGCCGTGAGAAAACCTGTAACAATGTAAGGACATCATTAATATTCATTAGGATTTATATTAAAAATATCTTAATTTTATAGAATAAATTATATTTGTAAATATTAAAAAAGATCAAACTCGAATCTGCGACCTCTGGGTGCTAGTTCCACTCGCTCTGCCAACTGAGCTAGCATCTCTTTACTAGCTTAGAGGAAGATATTATAGAATCTTTATGTAATGTATCGTATATTTTTATGTCTTTAAAAGGACAATATGTAATCATTATACAGCATCAAAGATATTGGAAACAAAAATATATATTGTTTAAACATTAATCGTAATAAAGAGTATACAAAAGTCATAAATAAACATAAATCATCCATGAAAAATAAACACCGACTGCGGTTTAACGGTTTAACTATTCTTAGATAACATATTAAACTATTTTGAGATATCTGACATAGGAAGACATTCCCAAACAACAAACCAGCATAACCTATCACTATATGTGTAATGATATTAATTATTAAAATTGTCGTTGATGGAAACAGAACAATCTTCTAAAACAAACGCAAAACGCGTTATTATGAGTCCTCAGGTTGTGATTCTATAATTCGCACAGTACGTGTTAGTATCATCCAAGAGGATGTCATTATCCTGTCAGGAGCAATCAGTACTGCGCCGTGGTCCATTCACTAGCACGGATTGTCTGGATTCACTCTTGTTATCAAGAGATCATTGTCATTTAATTTTCATTGTAATGCTATTATTACACGAGAGAGATCTTTGTAATATGTCCATTGTAACGCTTTTTTCATATCAGATTTGACATATATAGTCTTTTTCTTTTCGTGAACATACATCTGTGATTATTTTTGTTTTTGCAATGTAAATTCCAATTTATAATTTATAATCAGCCTTCATTCTCGGAACCACGATCCCAGGAACAGTCAAAATTTTACACGCATGCATCTCATGTAAGTTGCCCAAAAAAGACTGAAACCTCAGTACATTCACCTCGTGTAATTAAAGTGCTTGAATTATACAGCCCATACAAGGACTAATACTTTTAAAGCTTATTTCAAAAAGCAAGTAGGTAGGAAAAAGAAATACTGGTCCAAACTTACTTGAAAATAAATTATGAAACTTGTTTTGTTTTGCAAAATAATCGTGAAGAGGTCTTTACAAATTATTCTTTTATACAGTTACAACCACAAAATAAATTACAAGATATCATGATCGATGCCTTAAAAGTCTTTTTTTTTTCTGTATCGTTAAACAATATGGTTAATAAATAATGATTTCTTTGATACCTGATGGTTGGTAAGACAAAACTTACAAAACATCGTCGCTGTTTCTATTTTTACATACACAATATATGCATCGTTTTGCAATAGAAACTCATGCCATTGCTAGATTTAATACCACGCTTTATTGCTTCACTTAGTAAAAAGACTGGCCCATTTATAGTTCACAGAATAAGCATTGTTACTTACAGGAGAAATCCATTCTAGCCACATGGGACAAGTATACGATAAAGACGGTAATAAAATGTTTACATTTATTGTTGCAAAATTGTAAATATTAGAAGTTATAAATCGACCCAAATACAATGTTCAGGTAATATTATAACAACATTAAGCAATGCTAAACATTGCAGCACATTAAAACTGGTTCCAAATCCTTGTTTTATAAAGCGTTACTCAAAACGTTTCGTGACATTCGTTTGTGGTTGTATTTAAATAATTTAGGGAAAATAGTGTAAGTTATACATATTATACTTATAACCTAATTATTATTAATAAAGGTATGCTTATTGATACTTACAAGTAACTACCGCAGCAATAAGGCTAACAGCATCTGGAGGGGGTTCACAAGCTGGCCAAAGTGGCTTAAGGATGTTCTGGGCGAAAGTCAAAGCTGTGATCGCGTTCCCCGTCGGTACCAGTATGAACAGCGCCACCCAGAGGTAAAGGAACGCTGGTAAGTCACCAAAAGCCTCAGAAATGTATGCGTAGTCTCCACCTGATTTGGGGATCATTGTTCCTGAAATTGAAACGTATTTCTTATAGAAAAATAATAATAAGGCCTCTATTCGCTCACTTAAATGCTAGTTCTTTTTATTTACGGTTTTAAAAATATCAAATAATCCTAAAGCAGTAGGTACTTTGTTCTTTATTTTGTAAGAACGGGAACGTTATTTTAGCTATTTTAAATTCAAATAGTTGAGAAATCCTAAACAGTCCATATTTTACTACAGAATAATTACAGTACATCCATACATATAATAAAATTGAAACTCATCGATTTCTTTACATAAAAATAAATTTTAAAAAACCATTATGGAGAGTCTTTATACACGCAAGAGAACCCAAAACAATGTCTTGGAACGAAGTTACTTATGGTTTTTATTTCTGTTTGTCTGTTTATCTGTATATTTGTACACGCTAATCTTGGAAAAGGCTTAACCGATTTTGATGAGGGTTTCAGTAATATACGAGAGGATTCACTTAACACTTCTTACACTCTGTTTCTCTGATTAGTTACACGAACCAAGAAAAAATACAAAGCCAATGTAAAAAACTCTTTTTTTTTTACATAACTTTAGTAACTTTTAAATTTTGCGCGTGCGTAAACTAAGCCGCCGGCACTGCTTGTAATTACATATTTTATTAGTATTATTTTTTAATATATTTAAATAATAAAGACTCCATAAACACTACGCATGAAGTCAAGCAGCAAACAAACAAACATAAATAAGATTTGTATAACATTATTATATTATGCATTCTATATGAACTACTGCATTAAAGTGAAAAATATTTATTTCAAATATATAAACATTGCATTTATTAAATGTCAGACTTGTTGCAGGTTTCCATCAGATAGGTGAATGGCATAACAAGTATTACCTATTTATAGTTCTGTATATTGTCATCGTTTCAGATCATAAAAATAAACTAGTTACGCAAGTATCAAGATTACAAAAATACATAATCTTTATAGTCTCATTTCATCATACAATCTACAGTGCACTATTTTACACAAAAATAGCGTGACAAAAATTTCACGAATCAAACGGGAGCACTTCTCTGGATAGTCAAAAAGTTCGCTTTATAGAGGGGTTGGTGGGGGTAGGTTTACTCGTCCCGATAGTCACTATTTGAACGTCTCATTAATAGTATATATATACCAAGTTTGTAGATCGGGTCTTTAACTTTTGAGTTATCGACCTGTAAATAATTAAATCGGGAAGAAGTCAGCCAGTATGGAGAAAATTGAACACGGCGCCGTTAGCTCACTTAGAGATCTTACACTTTGCTAAATAAGGACAATAGTTGACTTAGCGCTTAGTAAATAATGTAATGAAACGTCTGCTTTGGGCATCTTTTGAAGTCAACAAAGTAAAGTATGGATTTGATTAAGCTCACTTGGTGTAATTTAATGGCCAATAAGGCTGCACTAAGTAGACATCTCATTAGAAAGTAGTTTCTAATGGCACTTTCAGACGTGTAAGTTCAGTTCACTTGGAATAAGAGCTTTCATTTCCCTTGAGAATATTTAGCTTTTTTATATATATATTTATCCATATAATTATAAGAGATAAAAGAGACTAAAACATCAATTTTATTATTTTTTTCTGTTTATCTATTTGTTTACGTAATTACGTGATTTAGATGTCATTTCATATGTTTATAGCTAGCTAAGTGACCCAATCTACAGGATTTTTTTTACTCCGAAACGAATAGCTCATACGAAGACCGTAGAAGGAAACGTTTGCAACAGTAACTTTTTTTGTACTTAACTTTCCTTACTTAAGTAATACAATTTGGTACTTTTTTGATACTATAAATTCAAAAATAAATTGATTTTTAAATTTAAATAGGTATTCAAAAGAGGACTACTCCTAAGACTACTACTCCTGGACTACTTTGTGGTACGTATGCAAATAAAGAAATTTGATTATGCTTACATTCCTTGTCACAAGATACGTAGTACGCCTTATTAGTCCAGTGTTGTGAGATAATTGATTATTTATTAGAGTCAAGATCGTATTTAGTATTTAACATTAAAAATTATGAAAAGACTATATATCTTTTCTTTCATTATTTGTCAAAAATAGAAACGAATTAAAATTTCTGAATGAAACATGATTCGAATTATGGTACCTATATCGAAATAACATTTGAATAGCAGAAAAATGAGATAGATAAATTGTTTTATCAAAAGACAACAAATAATAAATGCAGAATTAATGAAACATGTTCAAAGCTTTCCAAAAGCAATCTTGCAGGCTTGTCAGGCATAGACTACACTCTGATATTTTATAGACTCTCTAGATTGAGAGTGGTTTAGGTTCTTTAACCCGATAATCCAATGAAATATAGATGACATCTACCTCCATCTACATCTCGTGTTCCCGTCCGGTTAAAATAAAGGTTATAATGTAAATTATAAATCCAATTATACGCGAGTAAGATCTGTTAAAATATGCTGATTAAATGTGCACTTGTAAAAAATCAAGAAAATACTAGGTAACTTAATTTTAGTTCTTTTTCGTCGTATTAATTATTCTGTGTATTTTCGCATTCTTTCATACGTAAACCCAAAGCGACTTGTGTAATCTGTTACTCGTAACAAGGCATTAAGAAATTTTAAATGAATGTCAAGGTAATAATAATAGACACAACTGGGAATAAATTGGTAGATTTTTCGACACTGGCAAAGACAAAAATAACTAAATGTGCTAAATCCTATTTATTACATACACATTCCTTATGTATTTTCTATCTAGGGCGCGTGTTACAAACGTTACATCTTTTTTTTATTAGGTTGACATTAAATTTAAAGATAATAATAATAATAGTGCTTGAGATTTGATTCATTTAATATTATTCTATTCTTTTTTATGATAATAGTAGTCACTAGATATTATATAAAAAGCACTTCTGTGTAAAAGTTATCGCAGACAAGCTAATTACCTAAAGCTGTTACCACGATAACGAGCTACGAAAGATTATGTTATCAATTTACTGAAGTACCTAAAAATCATTTACAATTTACAGTCATATTAAGCTAGTTGTCGGAACTGCATTTTAAGGGTCATGTGTTGGTAATTACGGCAGAAGTAACTACTAGTGGTATTTTCTACCTCTCATTTTGTATAAAATACATCAATAAAATGTTGCTTTTACTGCATTACTAATAAAGAAAGTCATCAATCACATAATTCATTTGGTTTATTTAACTGTTAATAAAAAAAATGATAACACAAGTTTTATTGTTATACAATAGCGACATTTATGTTAATTATTGCTATTTAAAAATCTGAAATGTTATGATAATAAGTAGTTTAAAGGTTAGGTCAAATGGGCAACACCACGTTGTGGGGTAAACCGACACAAGATATAAGTGTGACTAATGAAAAGTTTGACATTATTTTATTTGGACAAATACTCGATAAAAAATTGAAAGTTTTTATTTATCGTTGTGGAATAACCGTCGTTGTTATTGTGAGTGTATTTTATTTACCCATTAAATATATATAATATATGCATATTACAAAAAATCCTGTTCTAATATAGGTGCAAGATATAGGTATATATATAAATTTATAAAGATTGTATCGTACCATAACATTTTTGGTATGTAATAGACTTTAATAGAGTCAAGGAGCAAATGATCCTGGCAATGATACTCTAAATCAAAGTTTTTTTAGTTTATTTGTTTAACCTTATTCGATCACCATCAATCAACCTGGAACTAATAGCAGGTTTGGTTTGAGATAATCTTTTTTGCCTTTGTTAGTTTAATGTTCAGAAATGTTAGGTATAATATGGTATATAATATATATCATACCACCACAACCCTTACAAGCAACATAACATAAACAACAACGTTCTATAAAAATATAACGTATATGTAATTCCCTCAAGAGAGATTTACTTAATGATAACTCTTCCGACACAGTTGCGGGAAATAACTAGTCTTAAAAATAAGGGATGGTGGATGCGTTGCTTGTGTTGCATGATCCCCTACACTTGAAAGTCTTATTAGATTTTTCTGCAAAAACCTAGCCACGAAGATCATACTACATCTTCAACATTCTCGACAAAGATCTGTTTACATTTCTGTACCATTGACAAAAATTATAACATTAGATTACAAGTTAGGTAAGCATTGCCGTTTCGCGGAAAAACGAACATAATCAGACTTAACTTTTTTACGTATTTCTTTCGTTTTGGTGTAATGTTAGTAAGTAGG